>JAHLKD010000113.1:0-167139 GCA_025526935.1 Cladochytrium replicatum
AAAACGTCAAGCAAGTGCAAATTTGTCGAACGCCAAAAGGAAACAAAATTCCTTGTTTACCCGGTCCGTTCCTAATATCGATTGGACCCTGAAGGCCGATTCCTCATATCCAACACAACCAATTGCGATGGAAATATACGGACTGCACCAAAGACTCTTCGTGAGGCTTTATCACGATCCGATGAGGCTCCATTCTGGTTAGCGGCGATGAAGGAGGAAGTTACACACTAGTCGGCAAACAATACTTGGGGGCCGAAACGTTTTTACCTGTGGACGGAATGTATTATCGGTGCAAATGGGTTTTCACATATAGACTTGACGAACAGGCAATATGACTCGATTCAAAGCACGTGGGGTCGTACGAGATTTTCACAGATTGAGGATTGGATTTCGATGAAACCTATTCTCCAGTTACGAAAACGTCCACGTCCGTTTTCTGATTGCATTAGAGGCCAGCAAATTAGTCGCATGATCATATTCCATGTTGATATCAAGGGTGCATATCTCAATGCAATACTGGAAGAAGAGAACTACGTCGAACTCCCTCATGGTTTCGGACGAGTAGATTTCCGGAATCGACCCATCGTCTGCAGACTTATCAAAAGTCTGTACGGTCTACACCAGGCAGCTCGAGAATGGTACAAAACTCTTTGGAAACAATATCTCAGTGTTGGTTTCGTGCGGAATATTGCAGACATCTGTCATTTCTGGCGATACAATCCAACAAATAATACCCGCGAACACACTACCGTTCATGTCGATGATATACTACATTTTTCCACAGATCCAAACGCATATCATCGGTTTCAGACCGATTTGGAAACTTCGTTCACAGTAGGCAGTACTTCGAAGGCGAAATGGATTCTGAAAATGGAGTTATTGCAGACAACGGAAGGATATTTCCTTAGCAATGCATTGTACGTAAAGAAGATTCTCGAAGAAGCGAATTTATGGGGTACCAACATCAAACCGACCAAAACACCGATGTCAAAATCATATATCTTTGATGAGACCACACCAACACTGTCCGATGCCGAGGCAACACAATTTCGATCAATGTTAATGAAGATATCGTACGTGGCGACTAAGACACGACCGGATATTTCATACGCAGTCAATATTTTGGCACAACATCAGATTGATCCTCGACAGTCAGAATCAAAGGCTCTCTATCGATTACAACGATATTTACTCGGTACTTGGGATTACGGTTTACACTATACACGGACTGGTATCACGTCTCCGATGCTAAGACCCGACGGTCTCTACATGTTTGATTCGGCTAACAACCCACAAGGTTATGCCGATGCAGACTGGGCGGGCGATGCAGATAGATACTCACGAACCGGTTACGTGGTAATGTTCGCTAATGCGGCAATCAGTTGGCAGTCGATTCGACAACAGACTATTGCAGCCTCGTCGTCGGAAGCCGAACTGTATGCGCTGAACGAACTATCGCGTGAGATGAAGTGGATGAAAAATCTTATGACGGGTATTGGAATTACGTCGTTCAATCCGCTCCGTTTATGGCAAGACAATCAATCCACCGAGTCTATCGCAAACAATCTGTTCAACAACAAACGGACCAAACACATGGACGTTCGCGAGAGATTTGTGAATCTCCAAGTTGAACAGAAACATCAGGAGTTACACCATATGGATACTTCTGATATGATCGCGGACATCTTAACTAAACCTCTTGGAAGTAAATTATACCTTAAACACAGGGGCTCGTTGGGGCTAGTCAGTCAGTCTTCACTTAATATACTATCTTGAACGACCGGCTGGCGATGTCCATACAACTCACCTTTATTTCAATAGAATATCAACTTCAGCATTTACAGAAAGTTATGATCGGTTGAGTGATACTCTCGGTTGTACCTATCTAATGACTGAGGGGGTGTGTTAAGTATTTCGATTGATGGACTTGGCCAATCCAGTCATTGATAGTACAAAAACACAAACGCCCGATATACAGAAATGTCACTCTTCACTGAGCAACATTTCTAACTATTGAACTAAAGCATATAGATGATGATCTATTACGAGTTTGGATACCTCCGGTTATTTCTTCATGGGTTATATTTATTGCAGGCCATAGGTATAGTAAACTGTCATTACTTTTCTATCATCCACTTGTAGAAGTGAAGCCCGGATCAGATCACAGCAAAGGTTTACATATGATTAACGCGTTCGTGGGAATCATGTGTGAGAACAATCCTGTTGAGGAGAGCTAGATCTCACGCACAGCTTAGCATGATTATGCTTCGCTACGCCTGTGAGAAGAAGAGTCAAACCTTATCGCTTCAATCCAGATCTTCCGGAAGGAAAAGCCAAAACGACAGTACACTTATTTAAGGAGCCTGTGGCGATACACACAAGGAGCATTCTCTTGCGCTAGTACTTGTGACTCGCAATCTTCTTTATTCATCTCTTAGAAACATTAACCCGTGAATTAGCAACACACACAACCTGAGGATCCAGACCACAGCTTTGTTCAACACAATAGTTACGAATCGTTGCTTAACACATTTCTTTGGACAACAACGACAAGATGGGTTCAGGATCGAATGACGCCACATCTTCGCGGCCGAAGCCATTCACCGGTAAAACGCTGCAGGATTTCGATCTGTACATGGAACAAGTGCAGACTTACGCAAACTTACGTGGCGGCGCTGGCACTATGCTTCTCCAAGAACCAATGGCTCTTCCTGATAATCCGAATTACGAGGCGGAAGGAAATCGCCCACAGCGTCCGATAGTCATCGCCGGAGCTGCTGGCGGAGCTGCTAACGAAGCACGAGCACAATGGGAAGCAGAACTACGTGAACATTTGGCGATCGTCACACACAACAGTCACTTACGTACGCAATATCGTGCTGAGATGCAAGATTACCGTGCACAACAAGCGGACAATAACGTCGCAGTTGGAATTCTATGCGAATGTTTCCCAAAACGCGACATGAATCGAGTCAGAGCTTATGCGTCAGCAAAAGGCAAAGTCGATGGACTTCGCCGAATTTTCAGTGCTGGCGGACAAGCTCCGATCGAATCGTCTATGTGGGAGCAACGGCTGGTAGATCTGAAATGTACGAACGGTCAGTCGGCAGAAAGCGTTCAGCAGTTTGTGACCGACCTCACTGAGTTATTCGAACTCAAACTGAACTCTTTACCGGACGAACTCGTAATCAAGGATCTACTAAACCGGTTAGTCGCAAAAATCACGATGCAGACAATTGAACTACGGACCCTCGTACCTTTTCTCGGAAAAATGATCACTTCTGCGTATGCCGAATGGGAACCGGCGTTAATACAAGATCCAATTGATGCTGCAAATCCGAATGCTCCGCGACCATTCCACCAAAAGCCAACGCATTACTTCGAAACAGTGTCAAATATCTTGACCGACCTCAACCAATTGGTCCAACTCAACGTCACCATGGATGCCGGTGGGCCGAATGGGACAAAGAAGGCCATGAAGGCAAAGGCGAAGAAAGCGAAGGCGAAAGCGAAAGCCAAGGTTGCGAAGTCGGAGGATATTTGTACCTTGCATCCGAACTCATCTCACACCAATGCTCAATGCCGTAAGCAGGGTGCCTCGAGTGGCTCAGGCAGTAGCGGTGGGAGTAGCAGTTCCACTCGGACCAGGCAGTCGCAGGACTCCAGGTCGTCCACATCTTCTTCTGCAAAGAAGACAGATCTCACATGCAATTTCTGTGGCAAACGAGGACACAAGCAGTCGGCGTGTAAACGCTATCTCACTGCAAAGAGTCTTTGTTTAGACACGGATTTTCGTGCATTCATTGCCAGCCGTGGCGATGCAGGTGATGATTCGTCGGAGGACGAATCTACCGCCAAACCGGTGTTGACCAAGAAGGTAATCTTTGACCTTACCCAACCTACTTCTGTTGATAAAGATGCTGACACATACATCGGAAATATGTTTTCGATAGTGAACGCACACTCGGCACAGAAGGTTGTCCGTGTACATGTTCAAGCAAAGGATCGTGTGGGTTTGCTTGATACAGGCGCAACTGTTTGGATGACACCTAATCGTCATGCCTTTAGTTCGCTGACGTATACGAATGACGAGGACGTGGTGGAACTAGCGGATAGTCATACAATTCCAGTTTGTGGTTTTGGAGATGTATCTGTAGTTTTACCCAATGGGCGAATTAAGATAATACACAACGCACTTTATGTTCCTGATCTCGAAGACACACTTGCATCAGTGTGTAGTATCATTGGAGACTCCGGGGACATTGTGAGTTTCACCAAAGACAAGGTTATCCTCACGCATGGTGATACGGATGAACACGTTATTATTGGGCGACGGGAAAGAGATTTGTACTATCTCTATGCTGATGTTAGTACCGTCGGAACTCACCAACCGCGGCATGCGATTGCTCAATGAGCTAAAGCAGTAGCGGTATCCGCAGAAGGTCTCGATCAGTCGATGGACTTTACGTCCGGTGTACGATCTTCTCACGCGATGGGTCTCGATGTAATGTCAGACAACAACATTCGTCAAACGAACGATGATGAATGTCAACGAGCATCTCAAGATACAGTTGGAGTGAGCACCAACTTATCGCCAGTGACAGTACACGAACTTGCAAAGTTACACCAGCAGTTTGGTCACATCCACTTACGGACAATCGTTCGAACGGCAGAGAAGCTCAACATCAAAATGCCCAAGGTTGAACCGGATGCATTCAATCTTGTCAACAAATCAATTATGCAGAATTGTTTGGTCTGTAGTCGCACGAAGCTGAAGCAGAAGCCGATTTATTCTACAATAAGTCGAGCTCCGAGGAAACTTTTCCGTCTGTTTTCCGATGTCGTACGTTTAATCTACGACGGACAGAAGAAGAGATATTGGCAGATCATTGTCGACGAACAACCTCGTTTCATCACAATCTACTTCCTGAATCGAAAGAGTGATGCGGTGGATAGTATGATTCGACATATCGCTGATGTGGAAAATCGCAATCACCCATTACATGTTGCTGAACTACGTTCTGATTCAGGAGAATTGATTACTAAACGGTTGATCCAATGGTGCAATACCAAGATTCCTCGCATCCACGTCCACCCAGCTCCTCCGTCAGTAAAGGAACTCGATGGTCTATCAGAGCGGAATATACAATCGATCAAGTATATGTCAGACGCGATGCTGCTACAAGCTGGACTACCACAAACACTTCAATTCGTGCAACTCTCCATCCTATACGCTGCGGTCGTCAAGAACGCTACTTTCCATTCAGCTGTGAATGCGATTCCGTACTGTGCTTACTTGACAAGCGGATAGATTTGGCAACTATCCACGCCTTTGGAACACTCGTTAGTTTGTGGATCTCACACGAACAAAGGTTGGCGCGCAGAATCCAAGACAAGTCTGAACTAGGTCTGTTTCTCGGATACAAGGGTGAAGACCTGAAGATCGTCATAGCACTCAATTTTCGGACAAACACAATAGGCGAATACTTCCATGTTACGTTCCACGAGGGAGTTTTTGTTGGTTATAATCCTACCCGACAGTTACTCGACGATCTTACGGTACAATATCCACTGAAGGCCGGGACATATTTCGATGTTGATCAAATACCAACCGGGGATCAGGGGGTGCAAGAGACGACTGTTGAGTTTGTCTCAGACAATTTCCCAATTTCTACCGTTGCAGACGAAGAAATCGATGAGGATATAAACGACGACCCCATATATTACCGCTTAGAAGAAGCCGGTGACATGCATGTTGTTGAACATTTACATGGACTAGACGATGATGACCCAGACGATGCTGATTATGATCCAAATGCTGATTTATCGACTCCACAATCCATTACTGAAGAATCTCCGAATTTGTCTTCCGTATCTCCTGTAGAGGAATATGATGCACAACTCGAAAGTGATCTTCAATTCATTGGAGAAGATGTCAACGAAGCGTATGCAGCAAGAAAACGAAAACGTCAAGCAAGTGCAAATTTGTCGAACGCCAAAAGGAAACAAAATTCCTTGTTTACCCGGTCCGTTCCTAATATCGATTGGACCCTGAAGGCCGATTCCTCATATCCAACACAACCAATTGCGAATGGAAATATACGGACTGCACCAAAGACTCTTCGTGAGGCTTTATCACGATCCGATGAGGCTCCATTCTGGTTAGCGGCGATGAAGGAGGAAGTTACACAACTAGTCGGCAACAATACTTGGGCCGAAACGTTTTTACCTGATGGACGGAATTTATTATCGGGCAAATGGGTTTTCACATATAAGCTTGACGAACATGGCAATATTACTCGATTCAAAGCACGTTGGGTCGTACGAGGATTTTCACAGATTGAAGGATTGGATTTCGATGAAACCTATTCTCCAGTTACGAAAACGTCCACGATCCGTTTTCTGATTGCATTAGCAGCATTAGTCGGCATGATCATATTCCAGTTTGATATCAAGGGTGCATATCTCAATGCGATACTGGAAGAAGAGAACTACGTCGAACTCCCTCATGGTTTCGGACGAGTAGATTTCCAGAATCTACCCATCGTCTGCAGACTTATCAAAAGTCTGTACGGTCTACACCAGGCAGCTCGAGAATGGTACAAAACTCTTTGGAAACAATATCTCAGTGTTGGTTTCGTGCGGAATATTGCAGACATCTGTCATTTCTGGCGATACAATCCAACAAATAATACCCGCGAACACACTACCGTTCATGTCGATGATATACTACATTTTTCCACAGATCCAAACGCATATCATCGGTTTCAGACCGATTTGGAAACTTCGTTCACAGTAGGCAGTACTTCGAAGGCGAAATGGATTCTGAAAATGGAGTTATTGCAGACAACGGAAGGATATTTCCTTAGCAATGCATTGTACGTAAAGAAGATTCTCGAAGAAGCGAATTTATGGGGTACCAACATCAAACCGACCAAAACACCGATGTCAAAATCATATATCTTTGATGAGACCACACCAACACTGTCCGATGCCGAGGCAACACAATTTCGATCAATGTTAATGAAGATATCGTACGTGGCGACTAAGACACGACCGGATATTTCATACGCAGTCAATATTTTGGCACAACATCAGATTGATCCTCGACAGTCAGAATCAAAGGCTCTCTATCGATTACAACGATATTTACTCGGTACTTGGGATTACGGTTTACACTATACACGGACTGGTATCACGTCTCCGATGCTAAGACCCGACGGTCTCTACATGTTTGATTCGGCTAACAACCCACAAGGTTATGCCGATGCAGACTGGGCGGGCGATGCAGATAGATACTCACGAACCGGTTACGTGGTAATGTTCGCTAATGCGGCAATCAGTTGGCAGTCGATTCGACAACAGACTATTGCAGCCTCGTCGTCGGAAGCCGAACTGTATGCGCTGAACGAACTATCGCGTGAGATGAAGTGGATGAAAAATCTTATGACGGGTATTGGAATTACGTCGTTCAATCCGCTCCGTTTATGGCAAGACAATCAATCCACCGAGTCTATCGCAAACAATCTGTTCAACAACAAACGGACCAAACACATGGACGTTCGCGAGAGATTTGTGAATCTCCAAGTTGAACAGAAACATCAGGAGTTACACCATATGGATACTTCTGATATGATCGCGGACATCTTAACTAAACCTCTTGGAAGTAAATTATACCTTAAACACAGGGGCTCGTTGGGGCTAGTCAGTCAGTCTTCACTTAATATACTATCTTGAACGACCGGCTGGCGATGTCCATACAACTCACCTTTATTTCAATAGAATATCAACTTCAGCATTTACAGAAAGTTATGATCGGTTGAGTGATACTCTCGGTTGTACCTATCTAATGACTGAGGGGGTGTGTTAAGTATTTCGATTGATGGACTTGGCCAATCCAGTCATTGATAGTACAAAAACACAAACGCCCGATATACAGAAATGTCACTCTTCACTGAGCAACATTTCTAACTATTGAACTAAAGCATATAGATGATGATCTATTACGAGTTTGGATACCTCCGGTTATTTCTTCATGGGTTATATTTATTGCAGCCATAGGTATAGTAAACTGTCATTACTTTTCTATCATCCACTTGTAGAAGTGAAGCCCGGATCAGATCACAGCAAAGGTTTACATATGATTAACGCGTTCGTGGGAATCATGTGTGAGAACAATCCTGTTGAGGAGAGCTAGATCTCACGCACAGCTTAGCATGATTATGCTTCGCTACGCCTGTGAGAAGAAGAGTCAAACCTTATCGCTTCAATCCAGATCTTCCGGAAGGAAAAGCCAAAACGACAGTACACTTATTTAAGGAGCCTGTGGCGATACACACAAGGAGCATTCTCTTGCGCTAGTACTTGTGACTCGCAATCTTCTTTATTCATCTCTTAGAAACATTAACCCGTGAATTAGCAACACACACAACCTGAGGATCCAGACCACAGCTTTGTTCAACATGCAAGTGTGTCTTCGAGATCAGGAACATAAAGTGCGTTGTGTATTATCTTAATTCGCCCATTGGGTAAAACTACAGATACATCTCCAAAACCACAAACTGGAATTGTATGACTATCCGCTAGTTCCACCACGTCCTCGTCATTCGTATACGTCAGCGAACTAAAGGCATGACGATTAGGTGTCATCCAAACAGTTGCGCCTGTATCAAGCAAACCCACACGATCCTTTGCTTGAACATGTACACGGACAACCTTCTGTGCCGAGTGTGCGTTCACTGTCGAAAACATATTTCCGATGTATGTGTCAGCATCTTTATCAACAGAAGTAGGTTGGGTAAGGTCAAAGATTACCTTCTTGGTCAACACCGGTTTGGCGGTAGATTCGTCCTCCGACGAATCATCACCTGCATCGCCACGGCTGGCAATGAATGCACGAAAATCCGTGTCTAAACAAAGACTCTTTGCAGTGAGATAGCGTTTACACGCCGACTGCTTGTGTCCTCGTTTGCCACAGAAGTTGCATGTGAGATCTGTCTTCTTTGCAGAAGAAGATGTGGACGACCTGGAGTCCTGCGACTGCCTGGTCCGAGTGGAACTGCTACTCCCACCGCTACTGCCTGAACCCGAGGCACCCTGCTTATGGCATTGAGCATTGGTGTGAGACGAGTTCGGATGCAAGGTACAAATATCCTCCGACTTCGCAACCTTGGCTTTCGCTTTTGCCTTTGCCTGCATGGCCTTCTTTGTCCCATTAGGCCCACCGGCATCCATGGTGACGTTGAGTTGGACCAATTGGTTGAGGTCGGTCAAGATATTTGACACTGTTTCGAAGTAATGCGTTGGCTTTTGGTGGAATGGTCGCGGAGCATTCGGATTTGCAGCATCAATTGGATCTTGTAGTAACGCCGGTTCCCATTCGGCATACGCAAAAGTGATCATTTTTCCGAGAAAAGGTACGAGGGTCCGTAGTTCAATTGTCTGCATCGTGATTTTTGCGACTAACCGGTTACGTAGATCCTTGATTACGAGTTCGTCCGGTAAAGAGTTCAGTTTGAGTTCGAACAACTCAGTGAGGTCGGTCACAAACTGCTGAACGCTTTCTGCCGACTGACCGTTCGTACATTTCAGATCTACCAGCCGTTGCTCCCACATAGAAGATTCGATCGGAGCTTGACCGCCAGCACTGAAAATTCGGCAAAGTCCATCGACTTTGCCTTGTTCGGCTTCCGACGACGAGGCTGCAATAGTCTGTTGTCGAATCGACTGCCAACTGATTGCCGCATTAGCGAACATTACCACGTAACCGGTTTGTGAGTATCTATCTGCATCGCCCGTCCAGTCTGCATCGGCATAACCTTGTGGGTTGTTAGCCAAATCAAACATGTAGAGACCGTCGGGTCTTAGCATCGGAGACGTGATACCAGTCCGTGTATAGTGTAAACCGTAATCCCAAGTACCGAGTAAATATCGTTGTAATCGATAGAGAGCCTTTGATTCTGACTGTCGAGGATCAATCTGATATTGTGCCAAAATATTGACTGCGTATGAAATATCCGGTCGTGTCTTAGTCGCCACGTACGATATCTTCATTAACATTGATCGAAATTGTGTTGCCTCGGCATCGGACAGTGTTGGTGTGGTCTCATCAAAGATATATGATTTTGACATCGGTGTTTTGGTCGGTTTGATGTTGGTACCCCATAAGTTCGCTTCTTCGAGAATCTTCTTTACGTACAATGAATTGGTAAGGAAATATCCTTCCGTCGTCTGCAATAACTCCATTTTCAGAATCCATTTCGCTTTCGAAGTACTGCCTACTGTGAACGAAGTTTCCAAATCGGTCTGAAACCGATGATATGCGTTTGGATCTGTGGAAAAATGTAGTATATCATCGACATGAACGGTAGTGTGTTCGCGGGTATTATTTGTTGGATTGTATCGCCAGAAATGACAGATGTGTGCAATATTCCTCACGAAACCAACACTGAGATATTGTTTCCAAAGAGTTTTGTACCATTCTCGAGCTGCCTGGTGTAGACCGTACAGACTTTTGATAAGTCTGCAGATGATGGGTCGATTCCGGAATCTACTCGTCCGAAACCATGAGGGAGTTCGCCGTAGTTCTCTTCTTCCAGTATCGCATTGAGATATGCACCCTTGATATCAAACTGGAATATTATCATGCCGACTAATGCTGCTAATGCAATCAGAAAACGGATCGTGGACGTTTTCGTAACTGGAGAATAGGTTTCATCGAAATCCAATCCTTCAATCTGTGAAAATCCTCGTACGACCCAACGTGCTTTGAATCGAGTAATATTGCCATGTTCGTCAAGCTTATATGTGAAAACCCATTTGCCCGATAATAAATCCGTCCATCAGGTAAAAATGTTTCGGCCCAAGTATTGTTGCTGACTAGTTGTGTGACTTCCTCCTTCATCGCCGCTAACCAGAATGGAGCCTCATCGGATCGTGATAAAGCCTCATGAAGAGTCTTTGGTGCAGTCCGTATATTTCCATTCGCAATTGGTTGTGTTGGATATGAGGAATCGGCCTTCGGGGTCCAATCGATATTAGGAACGGACCGGGTAAACAAGGAATTTTGTTTCCTTTTGGCGTTCGACAAATTTGCACTTGCTTGACGTTTTCGTTTTCTTGCTGCATACGCTTCGTCGACATCTTCTCCAATGAATTGAAGATCACTTTCGAGTTGTGCATCATATTCCTCTACAGGAGATACGGAAGACAAATTCGGAGATTCTTCAGTAATGGATTGTGGAGTCGGTAAATCAGCATTTGGATCGTAATCAGCATCGTCTGGGTCATCATCGTCTAGTCCATGTAATTGTTCAACAACATGCATGTCACCGGCTTCTTCTAAGCAGTAATATATGGGGTCGTCGTTCATATCCTCATCGATTTCTTCGTCTGCAACAGTAGAAATTGGGAAATTGTCTGAGACAAACTCAACAGTCGTCTCTTGCACCCCCTGATCCCCGGTTGGTATTTGATCAACATCGAAATATGTCCCGGCCTTCAGTGGATATTGTACCGTAAGATCGTCGAGTAACTGTCGGGTAGGATTATAACCAACAAAAACTCCCTCGTGGAACGTAACATGGAAGTATTCGCCTATTGTGTTTGTCCGAAAATTGAGTGCTATGACGATCTTCAGGTCTTCACCCTTGTATCCGAGAAACAGACCTAGTTCAGACTTGTCTCGGATTTTGCGCGCCAACCTTTGTTCGTGTGAGATCCACAAACTAACGAGTGTTCCAAAGGCGTGGATAGTTGCCAAATCTATCCGCTTGTCAAGGTAAGCACAGTACGGAATCGCATTCACAGCTGAATGGAAAGTAGCGTTCTTGACGACCGCAGCGTATAGGATGGAGAGTTGCACGAATTGAAGTGTTTGTGGTAGTCCAGCTTGTAGCAGCATCGCGTCCGACATATACTTGATTGATTGTATATTCCGCTCTGATAGACCATCGAGTTCCTTTACTGACGGAGGAGCTGGGTGGACGTGGATGCGAGGAATCTTGGTATTGCACCATTGGATCAACCGTTTCGTAATCAATTCTCCTGAATCGGAACGTAGTTCAGCAACGTGTAATGGGTGATTGCGATTTTCCACATCAGCGATATGTCGAATCATACTATCCACCGCATCACTCTTTCGATTCAGGAAGTAGATTGTGATGAAACGAGGTTGTTCGTCGACAATGATCTGCCAACATCTCTTCTTCTGTCCGTCGTAGATTAAACGTACAACATCAGAAAACAGACGGAAAAGTTTCTGCGGAGCTCGACTTATTGTAGAATAAATCGGCTTCTGCTTCAGCTTCGTGCGACTACAGACCAAACAATTCTGCATAATTGATTTGTTGACAAGATTGAATGCATCCGGTTCAACCTTGGGCATTTTGATGTTGAGCTTCTCTGCCGTTCGAAAGATCGTCCGTAAGTGGATGTGACCAAACTGCTGGTGTAACTTTGCAAGTTTGTGTACTGTCACTGGCGATAAGTTGGTGCTCACTCCAACTGTATCTTGAGATGCTCGTTGACATTCATCATCGTTCGTTTGACGAATGCTGTTGTCTGACATTACATCGAGACCCTGTCGAAGTTTGGTTTGAGGGCGATGTGATTTGATCAGTTTAAGTGCTGCTGATCTGGGACTTGCGCTAGAGATAGTCCTCAGGTTGATCTGTGAGTGTGCAGAGTTTCGTGTTTCTCCAATCACGCTCTTGCGCCACAGCCACCCGAAATCTCATATCGCCACAGGCTCTTTGAATTGTGCAAACAATTCAAATATACTGTCGTTTCGGCTTTTATAATTAACCTGTGGCTATAGATATATGGAAATATCTAATATAAACATTATTCTCTCGAAGAGAGAGATTTAGATCCCAGTGATCGTTCACAATAACCATTGTGAGCAGAACATGAAGATTAGCTATAATCTTGTCTACAATGACATGTTCTCTATGAGAAATAAGTATGTAGTACCTTGCATTAATATCATACGAGATGTACTCGAGTATGATATAACTGTCAGCAGCAAACTGATTAGCATCACATTCTTTCTCAAACGCGTGATCACTCTCAGAACTCTACTAGATTCCAATGAGTAAAGGAGGATGTCTTCATGACCAATAGTTAGAAATGCCAGTTCTTTCATGTAATGTATGATTACGCATGAACTTGTCCCAGACGTCTCTGGTAAGGCTATTTCCCCTCAGTGTCGGTAGTGGATGAAGACTGGAGTAGCTAGTTCCATATATGTGCATGCATCAACACACCCCCGCAGTCAAAGCTGCGGTAGACAATGAGGATATTGGTATGAGCGTTGAGTCGCACGTCTGTTTGTTGGTAATGTATGTATTAGTCAACAAGGGTCAAATCAGATTGACGTGTAAGACCAAGTGCGCGTGTGAATTTTGAAAATAATTTGAATGTCAAGAGTTTTGTGAAAATATCAGCAATTTGGTTCTCAGTATCAATATCTCTGAGTTCCTGCTGCTTCTGCTCAATTTGAAGATTCACAAACTTTTCTCGAACATCCATGTGTTTAGTTCTGTGATCATTAAGCAGGTCATTGGCAATAGACTGAGGATCATGGGCGTACTTTTGGATGAAATACCAATAATTGCCATGAGGTTTTTCATCCACTTCATCTCACGTGATAATTCATTCAATGCATATAACTCTGCTTCAGTGGAAGAGCAAGTTATAACCTGTTGCTTTGTAGACTGCCAGCAAACAGCTGCATTGGCAAACATTACAACATATCCTGTCCTGGAATAGCGAGCAGGATCATTTGCCCAGTCTGCATCAGCATATCCTATAGGGATGTGTTCATTTGATGCAAACTCATATACACCATCAGAGTGTACGTTGGGAGTGGGTATGTTGTTGCGTGTATAATGCAAACCATAGTCCCATGTTCCCAATAAGTAACGATGCAGGCGAGCTAGTGCCTTTTGTTCGCAAACTCGTGGTTCAACCTGATGTTGTGCCAAGACATTGACAGCATAAGATAAATCAGGTCTGGTCTTTGTAGCTAGGTACGAGATTTTCATGAGTTCCGAGCGAAAAATAGTTGCATCATTTTTGGATAAAATAGGCAAGCTTGTTTCATGTTTGTAGTGAGAAGAAATAGGTGTTTTGGCTGGTTTAAGATTCGATTCCCATAATTTCAATCTCTGCAATATTTCCTTTGCATATTGAGCATTGGTTATGAAATAACCGTGAGTAGTTTTGATCAATTGCATTTTCAGAATCCATTTGGCTGTAGAGTGACTTCCGACCTTGAATGAGGAATTCAAGCCATCCATGAAGTCTTGGTAGCCATTTGGGTCTGGAGAGAAATGAAGAATATCATCTACATGAACAGTAGTGTGTTCACGTATTTTCACAGTGGAACTGTGAGTAGATGATTTCATTTGCCAGAAATGACAAGCATCTGAAAGATCACGGATGTATCCCATGTCTTCATATTTTGCCCAGAGGCATTTGTACCATTCTCTAGCAGCTTGATGTAAACCATATAAGCTTTTGACAAGATTACAAACTAATGGATTGCCAGATTCGTCAGTCTCTGTAAATCCATGAGGCATTTCAACATAAACATCTTCCTCAAGTGATGCATTGAGATATGCTCCTGTAATGTCAAATTGATAGATGTGTAATTTGACAATTGCAGCAAGAGCAACTAGTAATCGAATTGTAGTGGTTTTCGCCACAGGAGAATAGGTTTTGTCGAAATCCATTCCCTGTATCTGGGAGAACCCTCTAACTACCCATCGTGCCTTGAATCGGATGATGTTGCCATCTTCATCAAGTTTGTATGAATAAACCCATTTGCCAGTAAGAAGGTTGTTCCCATTTGGCAAGATGTGTTTGTTCCATGTTCCCAAATTGATAAGTTGTTGATTTTCTTCACACATGGCTGCAAGCTAGTATGGCCATTCATCAGGTCGCGACATAGCTTCCTGGACTGTTTTGGGAATACTTCTCAAGTGTCCTTGAGGTATAGGAATGTCGGGTGTACTCGATTTTGCTTTCTCATTCACATTGACATTGGGGATATTACGTCTCAACAAAGGATGTCTTTGCTGGGGATGAAATCTGTTTGTTGGAGTAACCATAGGTTGTTTGCCTTTAAGTTTGCGACGTTTGGCTTTGTGTGCAACAAATCCATAATCGTTGTCATCATCTTCACCAATCCATTGTAAATCTTCCAAATCACTTTGGGAATCATCTTCATTTTGTTCTTGTACGTGTTGTACAGAAAGTGGTACATAAGTGTCATCGTTCATGTTTAACGAATGGTTATAGTCGTTGGTGGTATCGTGCTCGTCATCAACATTTGAATCATGTTGGGACATAGGAGTAACATCCATTTGTGAGAGATATCCATTCGATGATAAAATCGTTGGTTGGGATCCAACTCCTCATCAGATGAGGTGTTAGCGCTATCATCAGAATATGAGTCTGTAGTATTGTCATTATCGCTATTCATATCAGGTAAATTTGAAATATTAAAATGTTGACCCTGAGGAATAGGATAGTGTTTGGTGAGGTCATTCAAAGTTTGTGATGTTGGGTTTAAGCCAACAAATACTCCCTCATGAAAAGTAAAATGAAAATATTCGCTTATGCGTTTGGTATTAAGATTCAAAGCATGAATGATTTTCATATCTTCACCCTTATAACCCAGAAATAGTCCTAGCTCTGACTTCTCTGATACTTTGCGACTAGACCTTTGTTCTGGAGAAATCCAGAGACTAACCAGGGTACCAAAGGTGTGAATGATTGCCGGATCAATCAGCTTGTCAAAGTAAACAGTATGTGGTACATTCTTAGTTCTAGAACGGTAAACACAATTTTTGACAGTCGCAGCATAAAGGATGGCAAATTTGATGAACTGTAAAGTATGTGGAAGACCAGCTGTTTTCAGCATAGACTTGTACATCTCTTTCATTGAACGGACATTCCGTTCAGCAAGACCATTCAGCTCTTTGACTGATGCAGGTGAAGTATGCGCATGTATGCGTGGTACCTTGTTACTGCACCAAGTCAAGAATTGGTTTGACAATAGTTCTCCAGAATCGGATCTCACTTCATAGACGTGAAGTGGCAGAAATCTATTTTCAACATCTGCAATGTGTCTTAGCATACTATCAGAGGCTTCACTCTTTCGTTGCAAGAAGTAGATTGTGATGTGAGAACTGTATTCATCTACGATAATCTGCCAGTGACCTATTGTTTTGCCATTTCTGACAATTGGTACTGCATCAGTATGTAGGCGATATAATTTCCTCAGTGCTGGACTTAGCGTTGAGTAAATTGGAGTTTGTACAGCCTTAGTCTGATTGCAAATTATGCAGTTCTGTAAAATAGACGAGTTAACAAAATCAAGTGCATCACTCCTGACTTTGGGCAGTTTCTTTCCCAGAGAATGTAAAGTTTGCAGGATATTCCGCAAATGTATGTGACCAAATTGCCGGTGTAATCTAGCTAATTTGTTGATGGTCACAGCTGAAACGTTGTTTACTCCATTATCAGCCATTGTTTGGGAGTATAGACTTAATGTTGCAGATGAAGCTCCGTCTAAAACTTCACCCCCGTAATTTCTAGTTTTGTTAGAATCTTTTGGGAAAACATTGTTGTCCTTCACTGTGTCAAACCTTACACCAGACGTGGTTGTCTGCTGCTCTTGGGCAGTGTTTGTAGTGGTACCAGGCTAAAACATTCTGTTTGCCAACAGAGAGTGCAGAATTAGAAAGATTCGTCAAAATAGCTGCACCTATTTTGGAAGAGTGTTTAAGTAATGGATTAGTGGTATCCAAACTTCCATGAAGATAATATAAACCTCCACGTCTTAAACCAATGGTAACACATTGTTCAGTTCCTTTGTTTGACAAATAGACTTTGTCTTTGGTTAAACTGACTATATCACCTTCATCCCCGATGATGCTATAGACAGATATAAGTGTATCCTCTAAATCGGGAACAAAAAGTGCATTTTGAATGTGTTTTATTGAACCATTTGACAAAACAAGTGCAATATCTCCATAGCCTTTAATAGGAATGGGATGATTGTCTGCCAAGTAAACATCTCCTGCATCATTAACGTAAAATAAATTCTTGAATGCATGTCTGTCTGGAGTCATCCAAGCAGTAGCACCAGAGTCAATCAAACCGAGAGGTTTGGCATTTACGTGTAGATTGCAGTTGGTACTCTTCAATGCTGTGATAATAGAGGGATGTGTAAAATCCACAATATTATTAGCTTTGAAGATTGAAGAGAAGGATTTGATTGATTGTACCTTGCTGGAAGGTTCTGATTCCTGAGAATCGATATCCATGTTCTGGGATGTTGAGGAGGAAGCACGAGATGCTTTTATCTGTTTCCATTCCTCATCATTCAAACTTTTGGCTAGTTTGCGTTTCCTGCAGAAATTCTGCGTGTGGCCAGATTTGCCACAGAAATCGCAAGAGAATTTGTTGTTCTTCGCATCCTTTGATTTTGATGCGGCACGATTGTTTGCAGTCTTACTGTTGGCATTTCCTTTATGTGAGGAAGCATGTTTCTCAATCAAATATTTGAGTTGTTTACACTCTGCAGAAGAATGAGAAGAGTTGGGATGTAAAACACAAACCTCATGAGCAGCATGAGCTTTCGGTAGTCTTTTGGTCTTTGCTCGCATGGCTTTGCCTTTGATTTGAGGTGAATCTGAAGGAGTGTAATCGCGAGTTACATCCATTTGAATGATTTCTCTCATCTCAGCAAGTAAGTTCTGCATTGTTCTCAGGTAATGGTGTTCTGATTGTATCTTCTGACCAGAATCATCCTCATCATCAAGTAGATCAGGTTCATACTTTGTGAAAGTGTCCATTGAGATGTCTCTGAGTAAAATCGAAAAGGATTGTAGATTGATATCAGGTTCACTGATCTTTGAGCAAACTCGAGTGAGAAGTTCGTGAATAACAGCTTCAGCCGGTTGGGTTGAAAGCTTTTCCTCGGTGAGTTGAATCAGCTCAGCAATGAATGATTTGACTTCAAGTGCATCTTCACCGTTGGAGCAGGCTAGAGCTTTGAAACGGTCTTCCCAATGGCGGCTCTCAAAAGTCTTCTGCTGTTTTCCTGCGTAAATTCCGCGTAAAGCAGCAACTCGATCAACGGCATTCTGATGGTTTTGTACTAAATTGATGTCGACCTCCGGAAAACAATCGGCAAGACAACTGTTTGCAATGTTGTTGTGTCCGTTGAGATCGTTCGTACATCTGTAATTCAGCGCGATATGATTGCAATCGTCGATGATTGTCATTCACAATTGCGTTGTACTCTTTCAACGCTACGTCGTACTCTTTAACGGCATAATCAAAGTCATTTGTTGTGTCGTATTCTTCGAGTGCAGATGGTCGTTCAGGCCATTCAGGTTCCTCTTCTTTCACAAAGTCTTCCGGCTTTGGGTAGGGCGACTTTGTGAGCAAAGTTCCAGCTTCTCCTTTCGAGTTCGCATAATTCTGAACAATCTTCATGTATTTATCGAACTCCCCAAGCGTTTGCCCAGCGAACGGCCTTGGTTTTCCGTCGCGGGTGTCGTTCTTAGGCATACTGTAAGCGTTGGAGATCTGGTGTTGATAGGGGGAAGCGCCTTGTGGCAATAACTATTGTGTCGAAGTTTGGTTTGAGGGCGATGTGATTTGATCAGTTTTAGTGCTGCTGATCTGGGACTTGCGCTAGAGATAGTCCTCAGGTTGATCTGTGTAGGTGCAGAGTTTCGTGTTTCTCCAATCACGCTCTTGCGCCACAGCCACCCGAAATCTCATATCGCCACAGGCTCTTTGAATTGTGCAAACAATTCAAATATACTGTCGTTTCGGCTTTTATAATTAACCTGTGGCTATAGATTTATGGAAATATCTATATAAACATTATTCTCTCGAATAGAGAGATATAGATCCCAGTGATCGTTCACAATAACCATTGTGAGCAGAACATGAAGATTAGCTATAATCTTGTCTACAATGACATGTTCTCTATGAGAAATAAGTATGTAGTACCTTGCATTAATATCATACGAGATGTACTCGAGTATGATATAACTGTCAGCAGCAAACTGATTAGCATCACATTCTTTCTCAAACGCGTGATCACTCTCAGAACTCTACTAGATTCCAATGAGTAAAGGAGAATGTCTTCATGACCAATAGTTAGAAATGCCAGTTCTTTCATGTAATGTATGATTATGCATGAACTTGTCCCAGACGTCTCTGGTAAGGCTATTTCCCCTCAGTGTCAGAGTGGATGAAGACTGGAGTAGCTAGTTCCATATATGTGCATGCATCAACATGTGAATGACAATCATCGACGATTGCAATCATATCGCGCTGAATTACAGATGTACGAACGATGTCAAGGACACAACAACATTGCAAACAGTTGTCTTGCCGATTGTTTTCCGGAGGTCGACATCAATTTAGTACAAAACCATCAGAATGCCGTTGATCGAGTTGCTGCTTTACGCGGAATTTACGCAGCTAAACGGCAGAAGACTTTTGAGAGCCGCCATTGGGAAGACCGTTTCAAAGCTCTAGCCTGCTCCAACGGTGAAGATGCACTTGAAGTCAAATCATTCATTGCTGAGCTGATTCAACTCACCGAGGAAAAGCTTTCAACCCAACCGGCTGAAGCTGTTATTCAGGAACTTCTCACTCGAGTTTGCTCAAAGATCAGTGAACCTGATATCAATGTACAATCTTTTTCGATTTTACTCAGAGACATCTCAATGGATACTTTCACAAAGTATGAACCTGATCTACTTGATGATGAGGATGATTCTGGTCAGAAGATACAATCAGAACACCATTACCTGAGAACAATGCAGAACTTACTTGCTGAGATGAGAGAAATCATTCAAATGGATGTAACTCGCGATTACACTCCTTCAGATTCACCTCAAATCAAAGGCAAAGCCATGCGAGCAAAGACCAAAAGACTACCGAAAGCTCATGCTGCTCATGAGGTTTGTGTTTTACATCCCAACTCTTCTCATTCTTCTGCAGAGTGTAAACAACTCAAATATTTGATTGAGAAACATGCTTCCTCACATGAAGGAAATGCCAACAGTAAGACTGCAAACAATCGTGCCGCATCAATATCAAAGGATGTGAAGAACAACAAATCAAATCTGGCCACACGCAGAATTTCTGCAGGAAACGCTGTTGAACAAAGCTGTGGTCTGGATCCTCAGGTTGTGTGTGTTGCTAATTCACGGGTTAATGTTAGTAAGAGATGAATAAAGAAGATTGCGAGTCACAAGTGCTAGCGCAAGAGAATGCTCCTTGTGTTTATCGCCACAGGCTCCTTAAATAAGTGTTCTGTCGTTTTGGCTTTTCCTTCCGGAAGATCTGGATCGCAGCGATAAGGTTTGACTCTTCTTCTCACAGGCGTAGCGAAGCATAATCATGCTAAGCTGTGCGTGAGATCTAGCTCTCCTCAACAGGATTGTTCTCACACATGATTCCCACGAACGCGTTAATCATATGTAAACCTTTGCTGTGATCTGATCCGGGCTTCACTTCTACAAGTGAATGATAGAAAAGTAATGACAGTTTACTATACCTATGGCTGCAATAAATATAACCCATGAAGAAATAACCAGAGGTATCCAAACTCGTAATAGATCATCATCTATATGCTTTAGTTCAATAGTTAGAAATGTTGCTCGGTGAAGAGTGACATTTCTGTATATCGGGCGTTTGTGTTTTTGTACTATCAATGACTGGATTGGCCAAGTCCATTAATCGAAATACTTAACACACACAACCTGAGGATCCAGACCGCAGCTTTGTTCAACACAATAGTTACGAATCGTTGCTTAACACATTTCTTTGGACAACAACGACAAGATGGGTTCAGGATCGAATGATGCCACATCTTCGCGGCCGAAGCCATTCACCGGTAAAACGCTGCAGGATTTCGATCTGTACATGGAACAAGTGCAGACTTACGCAAACTTACGTGGCGGCGCTGGCACTATGCTTCTCCAAGAACCAATGGCTCTTCCTGATAGTCCGAATTACGAAGCGGAAGGAAATCGCCCACAGCGTCCGATAGTCATCGCCGGAGCTGCTGGCGGAGCTGCTAACGAAGCACGAGCACAATGGGAAGCAGAACTACGTGAACATTTGGCGATCGTCACACACAAAACAGTCGCTTACGTACGCAATATCGTGCCGAGATGCAAGATTACCGTGCACAACAAGCGGACAATAACGTCGCAGTTGGAATTCTATGCGAATGTTTCCCAAAACGCGACATGAATCGAGTCAGAGCTTATGTGTCAGCAAAAGGCAAAGTCGATGGACTTCGCCGAATTTTCAGTGCTGGCGGTCAAGCTCCGATCGAATCTTCTATGTGGGAGCAACGGCTGGTAGATCTGAAATGTACGAACGGTCAGTCGGCAGGAAGCGTTCAGCAGTTTGTGACCGACCTCACTGAGTTGTTCGAACTCAAACTGAACTCTTTACCGGACGAACTCGTAATCAAGGATCTACTTAACTGGTTAGGCCCAAAAATCACGATGCAGACAATTGAACTACGGACCCTCGTACCTTTTTCTCGGAAAAATGATCACTTCTGCGTATGCCGAATGGGAACCGGCGTTAATACAAGATCCAATTGATGCTGCAAATCCGAATGCTCCGCGACCATTCCACCAAAAGCCAACGCATTACTTCGAAACAGTGTCAAATATCTTGACCGACCTCAACCAATTGGTCCAACTCAACGTCACCATGGATGCCGGTGGGCCTAATGGGACAAAGAAGGCCATGCAGGCAAAGGCGAAAGCGAAAGCCAAGGTTGCGAAGTCGGAGGATATTTGTACCTTGCATCCGAACTCGTCTCACACCAATGCTCAATGCCGTAAGCAGGGTGCCTCGGGTGGCTCAGGCAGTAGCGGTGGGAGTAGCAGTTCCACTCGGACCAGGCAGTCGCAGGACTCCAGGTCGTCCACATCTTCTTCTGCAAAGAAGACAGATCTCACATGCAACTTCTGTGGCAAACGAGGACACAAGCAGTCGGCGTGTAAACGCTATCTCACTGCAAAGAGTCTTTGTTTAGACACGGATTTTCGTGCATTCATTGCCAGCCGTGGCGATGCAGGCAATGATTCGTCGGAGGACGAGTCAACCGCCAAACCGGTGTTGACCAAGAAGGTAATCTTTGACCTTACCCAACCTACTTCTGTTGATGAAGATGCTGACACATACATTGGAAATATGTTTTCGATAGTGAATGCACACTCGGCACAGAAGGTTGTCTGTGTACATGTTCAAGCAAAGGATCATGTGGGTTTGCTTGATACAGGTGCAACTGTTTGGATGACACCTAATCGTCATGCCTTTAGTTCGCTGACGTATACGAATGACGAGGACGTGGTGGAACTAGCGGATAGTCATACAATTCCAGTTTGTGGTTTTGGAGATGTATCTGTAGTTTTACCCAATGGGCGAATTAAGATAATACACAACGCACTTTATGTTCCTGATCTCGAAGACACACTTGCATCAGTGTGTAGTATCATTGGAGACTCCGGGGACATTGTGAGTTTCACCAAAGACAAGGTTATCCTCACGCATGGTGATACGGATGAACACGTTATTATTGGGCGACGGGAAAGAGATTTGTACTATCTCTATGCTGATGTTAGTACCGTCGGAACTCACCAACCGCGGCATGTGATTGCTCAACGAGCTAAAGCAGTAGCGGTATCCGCAGAAGGTCTCGATCAGTCGATGGACTTTACGTCCGGTGTACGATCTTCTCACGCGATGGGTCTCGATGTAATGTCAGACAACAGCATTCGTCAAACGAACGATGATGAATGTCAACGAGCATCTCAAGATACAGTTGGAGTGAGCACCAACTTATCGCCAGTGACAGTACACAAACTTGCAAAGTTACACCAGCAGTTTGGTCACATCCACTTACGGACGATCTTTCGAACGGCAGAGAAGCTCAACATCAAAATGCCCAAGGTTGAACCGGATGCATTCAATCTTGTCAACAAATCAATTATGCAGAATTGTTTGGTCTGTAGTCGCACGAAGCTGAAGCAGAAGCCGATTTATTCTACAATAAGTCGAGCTCGGAGGAAACTTTTCCGTCTGTTTTCCGATGTCGTACGTTTAATCTACGACGGACAGAAGAAGAGATATTGGCAGATCATTGTCGACGAACAACCTCGTTTCATCACAATCTACTTCCTGAATCGAAAGAGTGATGCGGTGGATATGAGTCGACATATCGCTGATGTGGAAAATCGCAATCACCCATTACACGTTGCTGAACTACGTTCCGATTCAGGAGAATTGATTACGAAACGGTTGATCCAATGGTGCAATACCAAGATTCCTCGCATCCACGTCCACCCAGCTCCTCCGTCAGTAAAGGAACTCGATGGTCTATCAGAGCGGAATATACAATCGATCAAGTATATGTCGGACGCGATGCTGCTACAAGCTGGACTACCACGAACACTTCAATTCGTGCAACTCTCCATCCTATACGCTGCGGTCGTCAAGAACGCTACTTTCCATTCAGCTGTGAATGCGATTCCGTACTGTGCTTACCTTGACAAGCGGATAGATTTGGCACTATTCACGCCTTTGGAACACTTGTTAGTTTGTGGATCTCACACAAACAAAGGTTGGCGCGCAGAATCCGAGACAAGTCTGAGCTAGGTCTGTTTCTCGGATAAAAGGGTGAAGACCTTGTTAAGTATTTCGATTGATGGACTTGGCCAATCCAGTCATTGATAGTACAAAAACACAAATGCCCGATATACAGAAATGTCACTCTTCACTGAGCAACATTTCTAACTATTGAACTAAAGCATATAGATGATGATCTATTACGAGTTTGGATACCTCCAGTTATTTCTTCATGGGTTATATTTATTGCGGCCATAGGTATAGTAAACTGTCATTACTTTTCTATCATCCACTTGTAGAAGTGAAGCCCGGATCAGATCACAGCAAAGGTTTACATATGATTAACGCGTTCGTGGGAATCATGTGTGAGAACAATCCTGTTGAGGAGAGCTAGATCTCACGCACAGCTTAGCATGATTATGCTTCGCTACGCCTGTGAGAAGAAGAGTCAAACCTTATCGCTTCGATCCAGATCTTCCGGAAGGAAAAGCCAAAACGACAGTACACTTATTTAAGGAGCCTGTGGCGATACACACAAGGAGCATTCTCTTGCGCTAGTACTTGTGACTCGCAATCTTCTTTATTCATCTCTTAGAAACATTAACCCGTGAATTAGCAACACACACAACCTGACGATCCAGACCACAGCTTTGTTCAACAGACCTGAAGATCGTCATAGCACTCAATTTTCGGACAAACACAATAGGCGAATACTTCCATGTTACGTTCCACGAGGGAGTTTTTGTTGGTTATAATCCTACCCGACACTTACTCGACGATCTTACGGTACAATATCCACTGAAGGCCGGGACATATTTCGATGTTGATCAAATACCAACCGGGCATCAGGGGGTGCAAGAGACGACTGTTGAGTTTGTCTCAGACAATTTCCCGATTTCTACTGTTGCAGACGAAGAAATTGATGAGGATATGAACGACGGCCCCATATATTACCGCTTAGAAGAAGCCGGTGACATGCATGTTGTTGAACATTTACATGGACTAGACGATGATGACCCAGACGATGCTGATTACGATCCAAATGCTGATTTATCAACTCCACAATCCATTACTGAAGAATCTCCGAATTTGTCTTCCGTATCTCCTGTAGAGGAATATGATGCACAACTCGAAAGTGATCTTCAATTCATTGGAGAAGATGTCGACGAAGCGTATGCAGCAAGAAAACGAAAACGTCAAGCAAGTGCAAATTTGTCGAACGCCAAAAGGAAACAAAATTCCTTGTTTACCCGGTCCGTTCCTAATATCGATTGGACCCCGAAGGCCGATTCCTCATATCCAACACAACCAATTGCGAATGGAAATATACGGACTGCACCAAAGACTCTTCGTGAGGCTTTATCACGATCCGATGAGGCTCCATTCTGGTTAGCGGCGATGAAGGAGGAAGTCACACAACTAGTCGGCAACAATACTTAGGCCGAAATGTTTTTACCTGATGGACGGAATTTATTATCGGGCAAATGGGTTTTCACATATAAGCTTGACGAACATGGCAATATTACTCGATTCAAAGCACGTTGGGTCGTACGAAGATTTTCACAGATTGAAGGATTGGATTTCGATGAATCCTATTCTCCAATCATATTCCAGTTTGATATCAAGGGTGCATATCTCAATGCGATACTGGAAGAAGAGAACTACGTCGAACTCCCTCATGGTTTCGGACGAGTAGATTTCTGGAATCGACCCATCGTCTGCAGACTTATCAAAAGTCTGTACGGTCTACACCAGGCAGCTCGAGAATGGTACAAAACTCTTTGGAAACAATCTCTCAGTGTTGGTTTCGTGAGGAATATTGCACACATCTGTCATTTCTGACGATACAATCCAACAAATAATACCCGCGAACACACTACCATTCATGTCGATGATATACTACATTTTTCCACAGATCCAAACGCATATCATCGGTTTCAGACCGATTTGGAAACTTCGTTCACAGTAGGCAGTACTTCAAAGGCGAAATGGATTCTGAAAATGGAGTTATTGCAGACAACGGAAGGATATTTCCTTAGCAATGCATTGTACGTAAAGAAGATTCTCGAAGAAGCGAATTTATGGGGTACCAACATCAAACCGACCAAAACACCGATGTCAAAATCATATATCTTTGATGAGACCACACCAACACTGTCCGATGCCGAGGCAACACAATTTCGATCAATGTTAATGAAGATATCGTACGTGGTGACTAAGACACGACCGGATATTTCATACGCAGTCAATATTTTGGCACAACATCAGATTGATCCTCGACAGTCAGAATCAAAGGCTCTCTATCGATTACAACGATATTTACTCGGTACTTGGGATTACGGTTTACACTATACACGGACTGGTATCACATCTCCGATGCTAAGACCCGACGGTCTCTACATGTTTGATTCGGCTAACAACCCACAAGGTTATGCCGATGCAGACTGGGCGGGCGATGCAGATAGATACTCACGAACCGGTTACGTGGTAATTAAGGTTCGGCGGGTCCGGGTCGGGTCCAGGTTTCAGTGGCGACCCGCACCAAACCCTTTGGGTCGGGTCGTGTTTGTCTGGGGACCCGCCGGGTCACTGACGGGTACAAAGGGAATACCCGGACCCGAAGTGGTTGAAACCCGTACCCGACCCTGACCCGCCGGGTTTTTGCTGCCCAGGAGAGGATTGATTGAATTTTGAGTTAGACCACGGATATTTACATGAACACTTTGTGTCTGTGTGGACAGTGTGTATTTTAGAAACACTATCGTAAAAAGAAACAAAACTCCACTGAGCAATCACAAGTTGATAGGTGGAACAGCCCAAATCAGCTTCTGTATCTGGTTCATCCACCACTGGTTACGTCCTTCGCCAACCCAGTCCTGATGAACCGATCAATGTCGTCATTTGAAAGCATGAAATCCTTGGCTAAACCTGTCTTCCAAGGTTTCCAATCCACCTCAGGGAGCGTTATGGACGAAAGATGCCCGATTTATGCCGTCCAGAACCTTAGCCACTCAGAAGGATATGCATCCACTAATGCCCTGAACATGCGATAGATAGTGGCAGACGTACTTAGCGAATTATTGTGCCGTATCCAGTTTCCGAGCAAAATGTGCACCCTAAGAAGAGTAAGGCTGCTCCGAGAACTGCTACTTGAAGTTGATATTCGGCTTGAGCGGTCGTCTGATTCAACAAATATGGGCCGTAAAAACTCATTTCGGGAGAGGACTTCGTAGTTTACATTGACGTACTTGATTGCTGGTGGAAGAGACGGCAATTTAAGGTCATAAATAACCTCATTGATCTTATGCATCTGGAAGCAGATACCCTGGATGACCTCTTTCACCAAAAGGATAGCCGTACGACGATGCTGCTGCAGGCTAAGCAATGCAAGGGAACTCGTTGGAGAACTGGTTCGATGTACCTTCGGAATTCTACCAATCCCCTTGATAGCCGACGATATGCTTATTAGGCCGCCTGTTGATGTTGGCGCCGCAGGTGCTGCAGCTTCTGAATGACCAGCCTGTCGTTTCAGAGCAGCAAGCTCTCCCTCCAGGGCGGTCACACGTGATTTCCATTGTGAAATCTCCTGGGAAGTTGCCTGCTTCTCCCTTTCCATTGCGGCGGTGATCTCCCTGAATCTTGCTAGCTCTTCGTGCTCGCCGTGCTGAATCAATGCACCCGCCCTGCCCAATTCATCAATGAGAGCCTTCTCTCGCACTTCTGCTGCGATGCGGGTCCTTCTCTCGTTCATTGCAGTCTCTTCAAGATCTTTTGTCATGTTCAACAGTCGTTCTGACTGTTTGAGGACCTGTTTTGTCCTTTCACGGTCCTCATCTGCTCGTTTGATGGTCGCTTGGAACTCATCAACCTTTGCAGTGACGGGCATTCCTCTGTAAATGCCGTACTTGTGTCCCTGCCGCCTGTAAAAGTCCAGAAATGTTGTTTCCTTCTGAAAGGAAGAGCTTTTCAAGCACTCCATACGATAGGCGTTTGCTGCTGTTATGAACTCCGTTCGTCCACTGCATTCATCGTGAATTTCGTTCAGGGCTTGACGAACTAGCTTGCTGTCAGAGTTAAGTCGGTCGATCAACCCTTGAAGAACAAATCTTGGGCCGCATTCATCACGATTTGTTTGACAGTTGCTGATGAAGGCCTCCGAGTCGTAGCTGTGGCCGCTCGCTTTGAATTTTCGATACCAAAGTCGTATGTCTGAAGCAGGACAGAGTCCGTCGATGAGCAAATAGTCAGCATCCCCTTTAGTACCACGTCGCGCCGGTTTCTTTGAAGGAGCTGTCGATTTGACATCTGTCGATTTGACATCAAGGCCAACTTCTTCTGCTTCCACTTCAGAACCCGATGCCAGAGATGTTTCAGGTGCAGTCACAGGTTCTGCACTTGATTCTCTTTCAGATGATGGTCTGGATTGTTTTAACGCTCGCTTCTTTGTAGTTCGAGGCATGGTGTTTGTACTGTTTGTCGTGGGAAGATACTGGCCCGGTGTTCTTAGCCGGAATGTTACAGGAATGTATGCTATAATACTTCCCTGACACTATAGTTTTCTACCCGATCTGAAAATAATAATAAGCTAGGGAAGAAACTGGCTAGTAACATTGATAGAGAGGATTCTGTCCGGGTGGACAGAATCTTATTGCTAGTAAAATTGATAGAGAGGTTAGCTGTACTTGATAGAGATCACTGAAGTACCGTCAATGAGTTGAGAAAGTGTCCGGGTGGACAGAATCTTATTGCTAGTAACATTAATAGAGAGGTTAGCTGTACCTGATAGAAATTACTGAAGTACCGTCAATGAGTTGAGAAAGTGTCCGGGGGGACAGAATCCTATTCTACCCAGACAGACACAGTGACACTCAGTCTCCCAGATTTCTGTCCACCCGGACACTTTCTCAACTCATTGACGGTACTTCAGTAATCTCTATCAGGTACAGCTAACCTCTCTACAAATACTACTAGCAATAGGATTCTGTCCACCCGGACACTTTCTCAACTCATTGACGGTACTTCAGTGATCTCTACCCAATACAACTAACCTCTCTATCAATGTTACTAGCAATAGGATTCTGTCCACCCGGACACTTTCTCAACTCATTGACGGTACTTCAGTGATCTCTATCAAGTACAGCTAACCTCTCTAATAATGTTACTAGCAATAAGATTCTGTCCACCCGGACACTTTCTCAACTCATTGACGGTACTTCACTGATACTTCACTGATCTCGATCAAGTACAACCAACCTCTCTACAAATACTACTTGTAATAGGATTCTGTCCAGGCGGTCGCTTTCTCAACTCCTGGACGGTACTTCAACAGATGAACAGTCTAAACAACAATTTATATTTAAAAGAGTGGGTTATCATCAGTTGCTTCCAACTCTAATACCACATCAAAATCCTCGCCAAAATTATGCACCTTTACAAAATCCTCACTAACATCACTTTTTGAATCTAGGGAATCATTTTTGAACGGTTCTTCAGCACTCAATTGATGCAACCAGTCATGACGGCACATCAACGCATTTATTGTTCTTGGAGCAAGGCGGTTGCGAGTTGCAGGTACCAAATCAACCCCGGCTGAAAACTTTTGTTCGACTGGAGCGCTTGTTGCTGGTATTCCTAAATAGTCCATTGCCATCTGGCTTAGGGCTGGAAAGTTCACACTTCCAACGGTCTTCCACCAGTCCATAATATTGATTGGCTTCCCATCAGAATCAATACCGCGGAGTACCTGATCGCCAAGATAGCGATCCAGCTCATCTTTTTCCTCAGGAATCTCTTCTTGCCAGATGAAAACGGATCTAATGGCTCTCAAGCGTTCAGCGTCCGTTTTTTTCTGTCTATCACCGGAAGCTCCGCTCGAATCGTGTCGACGTTCTGGCGTGTTTCCAAAAACATCGGCACCACTGTTCTTGATTTTCCGTGACTTATACGATTCCTCCCAGACTTTCCGCACTAGGGTGACCTGATCCCTTCCTACATCTTTCTCCCAAGCCTTTGAAAATCGATAATATTGATCCTTAAAACGAGGATCGAGTACCGTAGCAACTGCTAAACACGGGCTCTTAGCGATTGAGTAATATATTCTCAGCTTATCTAGTGCATTTCGAAATGCTTTGGTGAAAGTTTCATCTAATTCTGCATCCTCTAGGTCCTCCAGTTGATCGATAAGATCGTTGTAAAATGGAATAACAAGCGGAAGTGTTGGATATCTAGACCCTTCGATTGCCTTTGATATAACCTCGAAAACACTCAAACCATCCCGGATCTTCTGTAGGACCTCCCATTGCTTTGGATTTATTGACCAATCTTTCAAAGAATCTTCAATCCAGCATATTTTGTCCATTGCCTCTCGTAGCTGTAAGGCTCGTTTGACCATATAGAACATGCTATTCCAGCGAGTTGTCACATCGATAATTGGTAATAGAGGAACCAGTTTCACAAATCGGCACGAATCAATAAATGAGCTTCGTCGTTTTGGGGAAGACCGGATTCCTCTGACTAGCCGTCGAAGAAGGTTTATGACATTAACGCCGGAGTTATCGTCATTTGCGACTGTGTCCCCTGCGGGCGCGAATGTATCGATAAAATCCTTTGCTGCAAGATTGATAATGTGTGCCATACACCGCATGTGTTGAGTTTCTGCAGACCACGCAATATCCCTATCTTCCAAGAGCGTCTCCAGCTTAGCACTCATGGTAAAGTTGTTTGAACCGTTGTCGGTTGTAATGCACAATAAGCGTTCACCCGATAGCATGCCAAATTCATCCAGACACTTGACAAGCTGACTAGCCATGGCGACGCCTTCATGCTTTCCAACCATCGGAATCATCTGCAGCAGCAAGTCCTGCGGCTCCCATTCTTTCGTGATGAAGTGGGCAGTAATTCCAAGAAAAGAAATCTGGTTCTTCGATGTCCAACAGTCAGCTGTTATTGATACTTTTGAAGGCGAACCAACAATCAGACCTTTAATGAGCTCCTTCTGCCTATCGTAAAGATCCATCTCCTTTTGCTTCACTGCTTTTGCCGTCTTTGGTGTATAGTTTGGCTGAAAAGTCTTCAGCATGCTGACAAAGAACTCGTTCTCCACAACAGTAAAAGCCTGATTGTCTGCAGCAATCCAGTCCAAAATCGACCGCCACGCTACGTCTGGATTGAACACAAAGTTTTGCTCCTTCTCCTGCGAGCCGAAATTCAATGTCTGTTGTCCCTTGGGGACGATGTCCAACAGTCCAAGCGACCTGGCAATACTTCCATGGTGGTTTTTCAGATGCCGGAGGAAGTTTTTTGTTGATCCCGTCTTATCGACCTTCTGGCTCCACTTGCATTTCGCAACCAAACATGTTCTCAGACCATTATCAACCTTATAGTAATCCTTCGCTATGCCGCCTCGACTACCTCTACAGTCCGACATGCTATCAACATCTGCGTCTGATGAAAGCATTGATGGTTGAACTGATCCAGCTGCAGGCTCCTGTCGCACTGAAGAGTCAGCAAAACTAACGTCGGCAGGAAGCTGTGGTGCATGCTGAGAAGCCGGGCCCAACTCGCTGGAGTCATTGGAAGAAGATGTGGAGCTCGGCTCTCGAGCGCTGTTGTTGCCACAGTGTCCTGATACACGTCTGCGTTTGTCCTGCATGATGTTCCCCTCGCTGGACGCCTCTGAAATTTGGGGGGCTGGCAGACTTCGCTTCCGTGTGTCAAGCGGATGACTGTCCACTAGTCTTTGGCTTGCGTCGGACGCTGCCTTACGCTTTGGTTTAACAAAGGCGGCGTCCATTTTTGCTGTGGTGTGGCTGGAACGTTACCGACTCTAATGTCCAGGTGCACAGAAAGCACAGCTCTCGAGGTCTGTCGTGGTAGAAATTGTTTGTTACAGAACTTCCGTTGTGACTTCTTGGAAAGTGTCCGGGTGGACAGAATCGTATTGCTAGTAACATTGATAGAGGTTAGTTGTACTGGGTAGAGATAACTGAAGTACGTCAATGAGTTGAGAAAGTGTCCGGGTGGACAGAATCCTATTGCTAGTAACATTGATAGAGAGGTTAGCTGTATTGGGTAGAGATAACTGAAGTACGTCAATGAGTTGAGAAAGTGTCCGGGTGGACAGAATCGTATTGCTAGTAACATTGATAGAGAGGTTAGCTGTATTGGGTAGAGATAACTGAAGTACGTCAATGAGTTGAGAAAGTGTCCGGGTGGACAGAATCTTATTGATAGAGAGGTTAGCTGTACTTGATAGAGATCACTGAAGTACCGTCAATGAGTTGAGAAAGTGTCCGGGTGGACATAATTTTATTGCTAGTAACATTGATAGAGATGTTAGTTGTACTTGATAGAGATCACTCAAGTACCGTCAATGAGTTAAGAAAGTGTCCGGGTGGACAGAATCTTATTGCTAGTAACATTGATAGAGAGGTTAGTTGTATTGGGTAGAGATAACTGAAGTACGTCAATGAGTTGAGAAAGTGTCCGGGTGGACAGAAAATACATGCCTCGATGTCCGTTGTGATGCAAAATTGTTTGATACATACAAAACTTATATTGCGTCTTCTTGGAAAGTGTCCGCGTGGACAGAAAGAACAATAGCTTCGTTTTAGATTCTCTATCACATCGGGTTTTACTCGGGTCTGACTTTTGACCCGAGAAGGGTTTTCCTACTGGACCCGATACCCGACCCGGATCCGACCCGAAAATTTTCCATGAAAACCCGGCACTCGGGTCGGGTACATTTAGTCAATGGACCCGGACCCGACCCGAAAGACCCTAAAACCCGCCGATCCTTAGTGGTAATGTTCGCTAATGCGGCAATCAGTTGGCAATCGATTCGACAACAGACTATTGCAGCCTCGTCGTCGGAAGCCGAACTGTATGCGCTGAACGAACTATCGCGTGAGATGAAGTGGATGAAAAATCTTATGACGGGTATCGGAATTACGTCGTTCAATCCGCTCCGTTTATGGCAAGACAATCAATCCACCGAGTCTATCGCAAACAATCTGTTCAACAACAAACGGACCAAACACATGGACGTTCGCGAGAGATTTGTGAATCTCCAAGTTGAACAGAAACATCAGGAGTTACACCATATGGATACTTCTGATATGATCGCGGACATCTTAACTAAACCTCTTGGAAGTAAATTATACCTTAAACACAGGGGCTCGTTGGGGCTAGTCAGTCAGTCTTCACTTAATATACTATCTTGAACGACCGACTGGCGATGTCCATACAACTTACCTCTATTTCAATGGAATATCAACTTCAGCATTTACAGAAAGTTATGATCAGTTGAGTGATACTCTCGGTTGTACCTATCTAATGACTGAGGGGGTGTGTTAAGTATTTCGATTGATGGACTTGGCCAATCCAGTCATTGATAGTACAAAAACACAAACGCCCGATATACAGAAATGTCACTCTTCACCGAGCAACATTTCTAACTATTGAACTAAAGCATATAGATGATGATAAGGTTCGGCGGGTCCGGGTCGGGTCCGGGTTTCAGTGGCGACCTGCACCAAACCCTTTGGGTTGGGTCGTGTTTGTCTGGGGACCCGCCGGGTCACTGACGGGTACAAAGGGAATACCCGGACCCGAAGTGGTTGAAACCCGTACCCGACCCTGACCCGCCGGGTTTTTGCTGCCCAGGAGAGGATTGATTGAATTTTGAGTTAGACCACGGATATTTACATGAACACTTTGTGTCTGTGTGGACAGTGTGTATTTTAGAAACACTATCGTAAAAAGAAACAAAACTCCACTGAGCAATCACAAGTTGATAGGTGGAACAGCCCAAATCAGCTTCTGTATCTGGTTCATATCGTCAGAGTCCCATCCACCACTGGTTACGTCCTTCGCCAACCCAGTCCTGATGAACCGATCAATGTCGTCATTTGAAAGCATGAAATCCTTGGCTAAACCTGTCTTCCAAGGTTTCCAATCCACCTCAGGGAGCGTTATGGACGAAAGATGCCCGATTTATGCCGTCCAGAACCTTAGCCACTCAGAAGGATATGCATCCACTAATGCCCTGAACATGCGATAGATAGTGGCAGACGTACTTAGCGAATTATTGTGCCGTATCCAGTTTCCGAGCAAAATGTGCACCCTAAGAAGAGTAAGGCTGCTCCGAGAACTGCTACTTGAAGTTGATATTCGGCTTGAGCGGTCGTCTGATTCAACAACTATGGGCCGTAAAAACTCATTTCGGGAGAGGACTTCGTAGTTTACATTGACGTACTTGATTGATGGTGGAAGAGACGGCAATTTAAGGTCATAAATAACCTCATTGATCTTATGCATCTGGAAGCAGATACCCTGGATGACCTCTTTCACCAAAAGGATAGCCGTACGACGATGCTGCTGCAGGCTAAGCAATGCAAGGGAACTCGTTGGAGAACTGGTTTGATGTACCTTCGGAATTCTACCAATCCCCTTGATAGCTGACGATATGCTTATTAGGCTGCCTGTTGATGTTGGCGCCGCAGGTGCTGCAGCTTCTGAATGACCAGCCTGTCGTTTCAGAGCAGCAAGCTCTCCCTCCAGGGCAGTCAAACGTGATTTCCATTGTGAAATCTCCTGGGAAGTTGCCTGCTTCTCCCTTTCCATTGCAGCGGTAATCTCCCTGAATCTTGCTAGCTCTTCGTGCTTGCCGTGCTGAATCAATGCACCCGCCCTGCCTAATTCATCAATGAGAGCCTTCTCTCGCACTTCTGCTGCAATGCGGGTCCTTCTCTCGTTCATTGCAGTCTCTTCAAGATCTTTTGTCATGTTCAACAGTCGTTCTGACTGTTTGAGGACCTGTTTTGTCCTTTCACGGTCCTCATCTGCTCGTTTGATGGTCGCTTGGAACTCGTCAACCTTTGCAGTGACGGGCATTCCTCTGTAAATGCCGTACTTGTGTCCCTGCCGCCTGTAAAAGTCCAGAAATGTTGTTTCCTTCTGAAAGGAAGAGCTTTTCAAGCACTCCATACGATAGGCGTTTGCTGCTGTTATGAACTCCGTTCGTCCACTGCATTCATCGTGAATTTCGTTCAGGGCTTGACGAACTAGCTTGCTGTCAGAGTTAAGTCGGTCGATCAACCCTTGAAGAAAAAATCTTGGGCCGCATTCATCACGATTTGTTTGACAGTTGCTGATGAAGTCTTCCGAGTCGTAGCTGTGGCTGCTCGCTTTGAATTTTCGATACCAAAGTCATATGTCTGAAGCAGGACAGAGTCTGTCGATGAGCAAATAGTCAGCATCCCCTTTAGTACCACGTCGCGCCGGTTTCTTTGAAGGAGCTGTCGATTTGACATCTGTCGATTTGACATCTGTCGATTTGACATCAAGGCCAACTTCTGCTTCTTCCACTTCAGAACCCGATGCCAGAGATGTTTCAGGTGCAGTCACAGGTTCTGCACTTGATTCTCTTTCAGATGATGGTCTGGATTGTTTTAACGCTCGCTTCTTTGTAGTTCGAGGCATGGTGTTTGTACTGTTTGTCGTGGGAAGATACTGGCCCGGTGTTCTTAGCCGGAATGTTACAGGAATGTATGCTATAGTACTTCCCTGACACTATAGTAACTAACCCGATCTGAAAATAATAATAAGCTAGGGAAGAAACTGGCTAGTAACATTGATAGAGAGGATTCTGTCCGGGTGGACAGAATCTTATTGCTAGTAAAATTGATAGAGAGGTTAGCTGTACTTGATAGAGATCACTGAAGTACCGTCAATGAGTGAGAAAGTGTCCGGGTGGACAGAATCGTATTGCTAGTAACATTGATAGAGAGGTTAGTTGTATTGGGTAGAGATCACTGAAGTACCGTCAATGAGTTGAGAAAGTGTCCGGGTGGACAGAATCCTATTGCTAGTAGTATTTGTAGAGAGGTTAGTTGTATTGGATAGAGATCACTGAAGTACCGTCAATGAGTTGAGAAAGTGTACGGGTGGACAGAATCTTATTGCTAGTAACATTAATAGAGAGGTTAGCTGTACCTGATAGAAATTACTGAAGTACCGTCAATGAGTTGAGAAAGTGTCTGGGTGGACAGAATCGTATTGCTAGTAACATTGATAGAGAGGTTAGTTGTATTGGATAGAGATCACTGAAGTACCGTCAATGAGTTGAGAAAGTGTCCGGGTGGACAGAATCGTATTGCTAGTAACATTGATAGAGAGGTTAGTTGTATTGGATAGAGATCACTGAAGTACCGTCAATGAGTTGAGAAAGTGTCCGGGTGGACAGAATCGTATTGCTAGTAACATTGATAGAGAGGTTAGTTGTATTGGATAGAGATCACTGAAGTACCGTCAATGAGTTGAGAAAGTGACCGGGTTAGTTCCCTAACTAAACCTAGGTTTTACGATCTCTGATTTCTACTTCGCTTTGCCCTCTGACTTGTGCGCTTCCCAATGTGCTGGTCCACGACAATCTTGTAAGGCTCTTCAGGTGTTTAGTGTTGGCAATTTATGTGCAAAATAAATAATATTGTTCAAAACAAATAAACAATATTGTTGACCTTATTGTTTAAAAAGGTAAACCTAAATCTCTCTCTCTCTCTCTCTCTCTCTCTCTCTCTGACTGCTTCTTAAAACAAACTGGTGCTTTGTGGTACTAAAGGGGATGCTGACTGACGGACTCTGTCCTGCTTCAGACATTCCACTTTGGTATCGAAAATTCAAAGCAAGCAGCCACAGCTATGACTCTGAGCACTTCATCAGCAACTGTCAAACAAATCGTGATGAATGCAGCCCAAGATTTGTTCTTCAAGGGTTGATTGACTGACACAACTCTGACAGCAAGCTGGTCCATCAAGCCTTTAGATGATATTCACAATGAATGCAGTGGACGACAGGAGTTAATAACAAACACCTATCGTATGGAGTGCTTGAAAAGTTCTTCTTTTCAGAAGGAAACAACATTCTTGGACCATTATAGGTGGCAGCAACACAAGTTTGGTATTTACAGAGGAACGCCGGTGACTGCAAAGGTTGGCGTGTTTCATGCAACTATCAAACGAGCTGATGAGGAGTGAGAAAGGACAAAACAGGTCCTCAAACAGTCAGAACAACTTTGACTGTAGAGGATTTCAAGGAGAAGGCAAAGAACGAGAGATGGACCCGAATCGCAGTAGAAATGAGAGAGAAGTCACTCATTGATCAGTTGGACCTTGGACAGGGCCAGTTCATTGATTCAGCACGGCGAGCTGAAGAGTGAAGAGGTTGCAAGATTCAGAGAGATTGTTGCTCAGTGCAATAGAAAGGGAGTGGAAGGCTGTGCCAGAGTATTGGCAGATAGAAATCACGTGCAACTGCCTGGAGGAAGAGCTTGCTGGTCTGAAACGACAGCCCGGTTATTCTGAAGCGGGCACATCTGCTGCACCATCCCACAGAGGGTCCAAAAAGCATCTCGTCATATCAAGGCAATTGGCAGAGTTCCCACCTTTGAAACCTGACCCGACCCAGACCCGCTGAACCTTAAATTCTCCCAGCAGTGTATTCCTGCTTTATTGTTTGCAAATGATATGTATTGGTTGGAAAAATAAATACATATTATGAAGTTTAAGAAAAATTCTGTGTTCTTTCATCCCTTTTCCTATGTTGTGTGTGCTTCTTTATGTGCATGACCATTTCTGTGTTTCTTATCTTTTATGCATTGTATGTGCAAAAATAAGTAAATGAATATTGCTTTAAAAGTTAATATTGGGGCAACTGCAGTCTCGTTTTTTTCTTGGGCTATTCCTCGATTCCAACCTCCATTTTTGTCTTCACCATCCCCTTCCAAATTCACCATCATTGCTAATTGTAGCAAACTCACAATCATTGTTAACTGCAGATTACCCACCCATCATTTTGTTCTTCCTGCAACAGTTTTCATCACAACGCAACACTGCTCTGTGATGACTCTCCTAATTCAACAGAGTGAACATGCAAGTGAAGTGGAGGGAAAGTGTGAAATGCAGGACAGGTTTGACCTGTCAGAGGACGCGCCGGAGATGTTATTGCTCTCTTGCCTACCATGATCTTCCCCCCCTCTGATCGAAACCATATTTATTGGTTGATTTTGCTGCTCCCTTCGTTACTGTGCTGGAGTGGTTGCCTGATCATTGTCAACTGTTTCATGCTCCCTCCATACACTTTTTGATGATCAAATTGCTTTCCATGATCGCATCCCAAACATGACTGTTTCCCATGTCAAGCTACTGTTGTGCTCTCAGCGCTTGGCAAATTAATAGCCTGAGATAGTGATTCATTCCATCAACATTTTCTCTATTGAACTGACTATTGAACCCGAAGTATGATAGTTCCTTCAAATTAAGACAAAACTAACTAACTTCTGGGCGTAAGTATGGTTTGGGACACTGAATTTGATGTTGACAATGTCCATAAAGCATGTTGGCCGACAACGGTGAACCCACATCGCATTTACAAATCCAAAAAAGTACAATCGCGACGCCTACAATAATAATAACGCGATTTAAGGCGGTTAGATCAAGGAAATATTGCGATACTGAAACTTCAATCCAAAAAAAATAAAACAAATAAACGGATATCCTTGACTATTCTGTACCGACTGCCTCCGATTCATCGAGCGTCCACGCTTTTAGCCAGAGCTCCATTCGTGAAAACATGATCCCCAATTCTTGCTCATCTAGAACAGCCTCCTCCGTCACGTTAATATCAAGTGAGGATTCCGCCCGGGAAGCTGCCTCCTTATTAATTGCTTCAGGAGCACCCTCCCGACTTTTTATCCATTGTCCCAACAATTGAAGCTTAACGGACCACCACGCCCGTTGCTGTGCTGGAGTAAAAATCGTCTGCTGCGATGGGTAGGATGCGTTGGTGGATAACCGCGTGGAGGGCGATCGTGTTGGGCGATAATTATTGGAGGAAAAGGATGAGCTGGAGGATATCCAACTCTGACATATGGCATACAGCTTTTGAACATATGCCCAAGCAGCCTCCTGGTGAAGCGGATCGTCGTCTTCTTCCGAAACCCAAGCAGCTGAAGCAGTAACGACGACCCCTACAACGCACAATCCTGCACAGATTGCGCGTAAGCCGTCCTTAGATGCAAGTCCATCCCAGGTTCGCAGCATTCGGTCAATGTCACCACGGGCCTTTTGCAATCGATCGATCCAGTTTTCTGAGAAGTCGCCGGGAATCGTCGAGCGTGCAAGCTGAACTGCAGGAGAGTCATCATTGGTGATGACCACCATTATGTCACCATCGTCAAGGCCGTGATTCTGACCCGCACTAGAAACTACAGAGCCGCGACCACCGGCTGCCGTTGAAGCCGAAGTGATGATTGACGAGCGAGAGGAGGCGTCGTTCCGGACTACAAAGTCGGACATGTGACGACCAAGTTGTTCTGCAAATTCGTCAATGGTGAGTCTGCATCGCTCAAACATGCTGACGAAAAGTAGCGTTGTTGGGTCCTCCTCACAGTCATTTGCAGGAAAGCCAGAAAGAGTACTTCCTGACAAACCGCCCTGTCCTTCTGATAATTTTTCTTCAGCCAACTCAATCACTTTTGTCATGTTCAGTGTCGCGAGGTGCCGCTTGCCGAGTCCTGCGTAAGCTCCACCGCGGACAAAGTACCACCGGGCGACCTCCTCTCCCGCGATCGCCCTGTTCGCATCCCTCAGTGCGTCGTCAAACCGCCGAAGAATGCGATAACTCGAGGCTCTCAACCCATAAACTCGACTTGCACGGGCATCATTGTATCGCATTACTGCCAGCAACTCAGAGTACAGCGCACTTGCTTCAGCGTGATAGTGAGATCTAGCAGCGGACCTGGCACGTTCGAGGAGGTCACCGACCGTAGATTCATCGGCGATCACGATGTCAAGTGAATGTGGTGGGGTCTTGTCTCCTGGAGTTGATGTGGAAGAGTTTCGCGATCGTTGGAGTGGAGGATATGTTGCTCCTGTGGGATCCATGGTGCTCTCCCGTTGATTTGGGGAGGTACTCTTGGGCAACAGCTTGTAGCCATCGTCGGGGGTCTCACCGTGCATTGGTGCTACAAGGCAGTTCACAACACGGAATTATGAACATTAAACGATACAGTTTTTAAAGACGAAGGTTTGTGGATATTTCTGATTCGGACAGAAGCGTAGCAAGCAAACAAAGGCAGGAACATATATGAAATACAAAATCACAAAGATATCCATGTCAAACATATCTAAAAGTAAAGGTGGTCGCTCCAACCAAAGAAACAGATAGAACTCCCCTTTATTCCGCCAAATTCTCCGACATTTGTAACCGCACACGGAAGAAGGAAGAAGGTTGTTCACGAAATGTGAAAGGCTGAGTGAGATACAGATGACTCGTAGTGAGAGGAGAAGCTCGTTGTGTCTGATGGTGAGGACGAGGGCGATGTGGAGTAGTGACTTTGCGGAAGAGGGATGTCCGCAATGTACAACGACTTGCCCTTTTTATTCTTATGGGTGCGCTGTTGGGAACGAAAACATCAGCATCTAATTTCAAGGCGCAAATGAATCTCCGCTTACAATGTGAGCGTTGAGGTTGTCAGATCGAGAGAACGACTTGCTGCACGACTTAACCGGGCAAACGAACGGCTTTTCGCCAGTGTGCACTCGTGCGTGTCGCTGCGGGGAAAACGAAAGGTGAGTCACTGTATAAAGAGCGGATGCAATTTGTGCTCACCTTGAGATGTTCTGCTCGCTTAAAGTACTTGCTGCAATCATCCTCGGTGCATTGATACACCTTTTCCCCATTCAACGGGTGTCGCTGCACGCGACGACCTCGTAGTGATCGAGCCGAGCCCGGAGATCCTTTAACAGAACCCGACACAGTACCACCTCTTACGGATTCGGAACTTGTGGGGATGATCGCTTCGTCGTAAGGTCCTTCTTCGGGTTCGGGAAGTGCTACTGAATTTGAAGCTTGTGAAGAGCGAGAAGAAGACTCGGGAAGAAGAGTTTCAAAGTCGTAGAGGACGAGCGGGGGAAGAGATGGGGGTTGGAACTGAATTTGGGATTCGTCGGCCTGGTTATACAAATGAGGTTGATTTTGAGATACTGGAAGCTGGGATTGCGGTTGTTGCGGGACTATGAAAGGTGGTGGGGTCTGGTGCTGAGACGGGTATTGTGGTGCTTCGCTTTCGGCTGGAATGGGCCGAGGAATGGAATATGGTTGACTTGGGAAATAGGCACTCTGGGGCATTGACAGAGCCGTATATGGAGCCGATTGGTAGGAATGGTGGGAGGATGGCTCGGGATGTTGCAAGAGGGAGAAGGGCTGCGCGGAGTCGATTGTTGGTGTTATGGGCGACATTACGTCATTGAAGGAAATCGTTGAAAAAGGTCTGTCAAACGTTTGTGGTGGAGGTAACAGAGGTGGAGGGGTAGCTGTTTGCTTCACTGAATAGGGATTCGTGAATGGGGGTAGTTCGGGTGAGTATTGAAGGTTCATTCCACCGTGGAATTCAGTGGCCGGGGTCGCATATGGCGGGGATTGGAAGTGGGCATGTGTGAGCATAGCGGAATGCGGGTGCGATGGAAGGGTAGCTGGAAGCTCGTCGACGAATTGGTTGTACGGAGCATTCGAAGGTACGATAGGTGTAAAAGAAGCCAATTCTTGGTGTGTTACAGGGTACATGTTCATGGTGCTCGACGCACCAGATGCCACGAGGCGGTGGGTTTTGGGCTCTATGTAAAGTGGACGCGGAGATCCTTCGGGTGATGGGAGCGAGGAATCGTTGTATGTTGCGGAGGTGTTGAAGAGCAGAGAAGAGAGCGAAGAAGTTCGAAACATGATCTACTAAGCGAGTATGGTAGGGCACAAGGTAAATTTCCTAGTGCTGGGATGATTCCGAAGCGGTTTTAGAGGGGGCACTTGCTCAGTATTGTCGGTATTGCTGCCACGCGCGAGAAAAGGAATCCAGGGGGTGATAAATGGTCATCAAGGGACGCAAAGTGGCGGTAGGTCTGATGAAAAAAATGCAATCGCAAAATTTTTATATACACCAAAATTGATGATGAGCAAATTTGGGAGTGATGACGAAACTCTAGATCGGAATGGCAAAATAGACAAGAAAGAGTGGATTGCCGTTTCTGGAGGTCAACTACATTCGAGTTACGGTCACTGGTAGATTAGAAACTCTCAGTCGATGGCAAGTGGAGTGAAAACACCAAGCAACCAGAGTTCCGTCATCCAGTTCTGCCGGTGTTTTGATCACATGCGCAGCCGACTTCCTTTTTTGGGTAAACTGTGTCACAATCTGCTAGTGCTGCGCCTCGCGTAGGTCTGGTGGACAGAGTAATGGCACGGAACGTTGTCAACGGATACCTTGTTCTACACACCGTCTCAGGATATTATTTGCCCGGTCGTACAGTCTTACGGGCTACCGGGATTCTTCCGGAAGCTTTTCCAGAGATGTTCGAAACAGACGTTTAAACAGGCGTGCTGCTTGATGTGTGACAGTAAAATTAATTTGACGTTGCATGGTGATAAAAGAAATCAAATAAATAACCGATGGGATTAAAAATAAGTGTTCGCAAAACTGGAGCAGCCTCTGAGTGTTCCTATATATCTGCGTATGGCCAATCTGCCTCAATGCTGAACCTTGGCTCCTCGAATGTGAATGGAGGCTAAACATCTCACCACTTATGGATTTGCTTGTCTTTCAAGAAACTTAGCAATGTAATCGGAGGAAGGGCCTTTGGGCGACCTGCCAAAGCAATTCATTCCTTGGCGCAACGGGTGTATTACAGATTGACAAAGTCTCACACCAGGTTCAAATTCCTTTTGAAGTGACGAAAGATACATTTCCATCAAGACAATCGCAAGCAACATCACATTCTCTGGAGGTCTGCTTGAGCAATGGTTGCCCAGAAATCCATTGAGTGGGGCCCTTCGATGTTCGTTTGACAAGTGGACTTTGATGGTCAGGAAAATCAGGAAAACGTAACAAAAAATGCTCATTCAAAATACGTCCACGAAGAACTGCTCTTGCCTAGACCCTTAATTTCATCACAGGGTCTAAAAAATACTGATAGAGTTTTGCGTTGTCGTGTTATCTTTGCGATAAACACAACAGATATGGCGCCGCCCAATGCAAAAGGCTGCAATAACGCACCTAATGTGCCTTGATCCAAAGCATCGAGTATTAGCTGATTTAAGCGCCAAGCTTGCACGCCGCTCGCATCGCTATCGCTGGTTCTGGTTATTGTTTTTCTTCACGCCAACCTAAACTTGCCCAGAGAAACTCAAATTTTTCTGTTAAATTAGCGTCGCGCCATCCCAAACTCTCGCTTTGAACGTCTTGACGAGAGCCATTCGATTTCATCCGTGCAGGTGGCACACCAAGAATACTTTGATGTCTTACTGAAACTAAGTGCAATGTATGTCTTCTCTCCTTTCGGGAGGGAATGTATGGTGGCTAACTTTCGTTATTAAAAAGCTTCCGCATACAAGTTGGGTCGCTTACTCCATATTCATGGTCAGAGATAATACCCCCTCTTCGGGGGCTAGCGCCGACTCCTCTGGGGACATTTCCGCTCTGTACATGTATGCCTCGCACCTCGACGAGGAGATTGAGTCGTATAAACCTCAGCAGCAACAAGTTCGAAAATCTACAACTCGTTCATCCAAACCTTCCGTCGCTTCATCAACAACTTCGTTTCCTGATATTTCCGCATTGCGGAGGGACGATACATTGTATGGTTCTCCAAGCGAACTCCCTCAAACAACATCTCAACCACCACAAGCTCCACCGAAGGAGAAGACTGCAGAACCAGAAGGCCGGCAGTCAGGCTCAACACATACCCTGCAACCTGTGGAAGAGCCGATCGAGGAGTCTGAGGAGGATGGAGAGGAGTCAGAGTATGACGATGAATCTATAGTGGATGAAGACCGTTCTGTCATTCCGGAGGTTGCACTCGTGGTTCCTACTACTGATGACCCCACGCTCCCTGCCATCACCATTCGCTCGTTCATATTGGGAACCTTCTTCACAATTCTCGCTGCTGCCACCGGAGTTAGTACTGCGATACCAAAACCTTTACACTAGCTCACCTTACTTCTTTTAGCAATTTTACTTCTTCCGATCGGCCAGTATCGTCTTGTCGCCGTTCTTTATCATCCTCTCCTCGTACCCGATGGGTGTTTTCCTCGCCCGCGTCCTTCCAAAGGTGAAAATACTTGGAATTCCCCTCAATCCTGGCCCGTTCAATGCAAAGGGTAATGAAGGAAACCAACTCAATTTCATTTTCTCGGGTTTTGACTTTCTGTCGCAGAACACACTGTGATCACGGTTTGCGCATCGACGTCCCTCTACTTTGCGTACGCTATTGCTATTTTAAGCACTCAGATCCTGTATTACAACAACGATATTGGTCCTGTCCCATCGATCTTGTTGCTATGGACGACTCAATGCTTGGGTTATGGAATGGCCGGCTTTCTTCGCAAATGGCTTGTGTATCCAGCTGCCATGTGGTGGCCAGCCAACATGCCGTATGTGACTTTGTTCACGACTCTCCACAGCGTCGGGAACAAGGAGCTGAACCGAAAGCGGTATCATTTCTTTAAACGAGCCTTCTTCGCCATGTTTGTCTATACCCTCATCCCTGGATGGATTGCGCCCACTCTAACGTCTGTTGCCGTTCTATGCCTGGCATTTGGTGGTACGAGTGGAAAACTCGACCCTTTCATTGCGCAACTTGGTTCTGGCTACTTTGGGGGAGGAATACTTAGCTTCACGCTTGACTGGAACTATATCGCCACTCTTGGGCCACTCTTCACACCGTTATGGTCACAGCTCAATGTCATTGGAGCAATGATGGTGTACACATGGATGATCGCTCCGCTGATGTACGTCTCGGGCATGTGGGACGCCAAAAAGTATCCCATCTTCTCGACCAAAGGATTCATGACAAACGGCACTCGATACAATGTTTCGCTCATTTTGAATTCCACTGATCTGGTGTTCAACCAGGAGCTGTACGACAACTACTCCCCCTTCCGAATGAGCCCGTACTGGGCCATGGCCTACGGTATCAACTTCGCTGCTCTCACTGCCACGCTTGTACATGTCGGTCTGTATCACGGAACTGAGATAGTTCGTTCAGTGAAGCAGGGCTGGCTGAGGTCAAAAGCACGAAGTGCAATCCGTGGTAGTTCGATGTCTGGTACCAATTCAGGATCCCTTGGAACGGGCCCTGAAGGGAGCTCGTCGGAAAGTGTAAACCGCATCCCAACACCCTCGATTAAACCAGACGGCACACCGGAAATTGGTCCTTCAACTCTAAACAACACTCCACCGTCAGATCTCGAAAAGCGTGGTCGGTGGCGAATGCGGAGACCGAACATTTTCGCAAAAGTCATTGCCGATGGCGTTGGAACTACAGCAAACGAGTTTGATTACGAAGATGACATCCACATGAGATTGATGCGCAATTACGCCGAGGTTCCGACCTGGTGGTATCTCGCCCTTTTCCTCAGCATGTTGGCTTTGAGTATCTTGACGGTCCACGTCTGGAATACTCAGCTGCAGTTGGAGTGGTGGGGGATATTGCTCGCAATCGGTATCGCTATTCTCTTTGTGCTTCCGATCGGTATATATTTGCGAAATTGTTAGGGAGAGCTCGCCCTGATTATTCTGCCGTAGGATTGATTCAAGCTGTGTCGAACTGGCAAATCGGATTGAACGTTGTCACTGAGTACGTAATTGGGCTGATTAAACCGGGCTACCCCATCGGCAATACAGTATTCAAGGTTCTTTCACAAAGCGAAGTATTCTTTCGCGTCAAAGCTAATGTAGTTACACTAGACCTATGGATACATGGCAATGTCTCAGTGCATGGCATTTATCTCCGATCTGAAGCTTGGTAAGTGAGACGATTACAAGTAATACAATGTCGTGCTGACTATTTGAAAGGAATGTACATGAAAGTTTCCTGGAGAGCTCTGTTTGTTGCCCAATTTTATGGAACGCTCCTGGGGTCTCTTGTCAACTACGGCGTGATGAAACTTCTCATTCATACCGTTGACGACATCACTCAATACGCCCGCGAAGGCTTCGCAGATGACGATCAATGGACTGCGAGGCTGACACAAATCTTTTTCACCGCCTCTGTAATCTGGGGGGCGATTGGACCGATGCGCATATTCGGGCCAAATTCTCCATACCAGGGCACCAATCTCTTCTTCTTGATCGGAGCAATCCTCCCAGTTCCATTCTGGTCTCTCCACAAGAGGTTCCCGAAGGCCGGCTTTGGCTACGTCAACTGGCCGATTATACTCAGCTCGGCAGCATTTGCGGGACAGAATGGTGCGAACACGATCTTGACTCCGCTCATTGTGTCGATAGTCAGTCAGTGGTGGATTCGGAACAAGCATCCCAAGTGGTACGAGAAGTACAACTTTATCTTGAGTGCTGGATTGGATGCCGGGGCCATGTTCATGAGCATGCTCATATACTTGGTCCTTACCCTCCCGAAGATAGGATCATGTAAGCACAGAAGAGCAGGATGCCTGGAAATTTTTTTTCTAATAATGCTCTGGTGTTCCAAGACACATTTTGGGCATTGAATCCAAATACGACCGAGTGGGCAACCGCTGAATATTGTCTTAAAAAGAGTGTTGCCACAGCGCTCCTGAACCCAGGACCAAAGACAGAGTTCTAGTGTTTTTGTTTTGCTTTTGCTTTTGCTTTTTTTCCAATTATTATCAAAGTGCGGTTTATTTTTGCGTCTGCTGCCCACCTCATCCATTGAACCATTTCCAACTCGAGGCCTTCTCTATATTGTTAAGCTTGTACATTCTCTAATAGAAGCCTCTTCAGTCCCGTCCGGGTTCCTTTTCTGCCCAGGTGGATATCTTATCGTTCAGTGGGCGGCCAACAAATTTTCTCTTGCGATTCTTCGAAAAGTGACTGTCTGTCTGTCAGTTCACCAGGGGAGGCTCGCATCGCTGCCGTCGTATTAAGAAGTACATTTCCGTGCTCATCGTGAGCTGTTCAGTCCACAGACTCGCTGATTTGTCACGGCTGGTTCTGTGGACGGGCTCTTATCGGTTCTCTGCTGGACCCTTAATTTGGGACCACCACCATAGGCAGGCTTTTGCCCACTCCGCTCCACACTACTTTGATGTGTTGCTGACGTATGTTTTCGCCGTATTTTGTGGAGCTGACAATTAATCGCAGTTTTAACAGCTTTGATCCCAAGTCACCTCACGAATGGTTAGAGACGCCCCTCCGTCCGGCGGCGGTGGTTCGGACCCTCCAAATGATATCTCAGCGCTATATAACTATGCATCGAGGCTAGAAGAGGAGATAGAGTCATACCAACCTCAGCAACAAGTTCGAAAGTCTACCACCCGTTCGTCGAAACCCTCTGTCTCCTCCGTTCCTGATATCTCCTCTTTTCGGTCAGACGAAACGCTGAATAGTTCACCCGCGGAGCTCCCGCAGGTAACCCAATCACCGTCTGTTCCTCCGAAGCAGAACGAACCCGAGAGCCGTCCATCGGGCTCGACACATAGACTCCAGATCGCGGAGGAGCCTGCAGAGGAGGCGAGGGAGGAAGATGACGAAGACTATGAATCATCCGAGTATACAGATGATGAATCATCTGTAGCCGATGAAGATCGTTCCGTCGTTCCCGAGGTGGCGCTTGTGGTTCCAACGACAGATGATCCCACCTTGCCGGCCCTAACCTTTCGCTCATTTCTTTTGGGATCATTTTTCACTCTTCTAGCTGCCGGAACTGGGGTAAGAAGTGGAAAGATTCAGACAACAACCTTTTCCTTCCCCATCTCACTATGTCTGCGCTCTTTCTCCCAGCAATTTTACTTTTTCCGATCAGCCAACATTATCTTATCGCCATTTTTCATCATCCTCTCGGCATATCCGATGGGCCGTTTCCTCGCTCGTGTTTTGCCAAAGATCAAAATCCTTGGAATCCCATTGAATCCCGGTCCATTCAATGTCAAAGGTTTTTGCTTTCCAAATTTTGAGTTATTCTTAAAGATAACTTATGTATACGTGTGTGTGTAGAGCACACTGTGATCACGGTTTGCGCTTCAACTTCTCTCTACGTTGCATATGCCATCGAAATTCTCAGCACGCAGCTTCTCTACTACAACCAAGATATTGGACCGCTGGGATCGATCTTGTTGCTGTGGACAACCCAGTGTCTGGGCTACGGCATGGCGGGGTTCCTTCGCAAGTGGTTGGTTTACCCCGCTGCAATGTGGTGGCCCGCGAACTTGCCGTATGTGACACTGTACACCACCCTCCACAGTGTCGGAAACAAGGAGTTGAATCGAAAGCGGTTCCGTTTCTTCACGCGAGCTTTTGTGTTCATGTTTGTATACACACTCATCCCAGGATGGCTCGCACCGTCCCTCACATCTGTCGCAGTGCTGTGCCTCGCTTTCGGTGGTCCTCGCGGAAGTCTGGATCCATTCATTGCTCAGCTGGGGTCCGGGTACTATGGTGGAGGAGTTCTCAACTTTACGCTTGATTGGAACTATATCGCCACACTCGGTCCGCTCTACACACCCTTGTGGTCTCAACTCAACATTATTGGGTCTATGTTGGTGTACACCTGGGTGATCACCCCCCTTATGTACAGATCCGGTATATGGGATGCGAAAACGTTTCCGATTTTCTCAACGAAAGGGTTCACGACAAATGGAACGGCGTACAACGTTTCGATGATCCTGAACTCGACCGATTTGGTGTTCAACCAGACGCTGTACGATAACTACTCGCCCTTTAGGATGAGTCCTTACTGGGTCATGGCGTACGGGGTCAACTTTGCCGCCTTGACAGCTACGCTCGTGCACGTCGCCTTGTACCACGGTCCAGAGATCGTCCGTTCGGTAAAACACAGTTGGTTAAAATCAAAGGCGAGGAACGCTATTCGGCGTGGTTCCGTCTCCGGTTCAAGTGGCTCCCGCGCAACAGATATTGAAGGAGGATCCACCGGAAGCGTAACCCGCCCAGTGACACCCACTGTCGGAGATAAATCTGAGCATGACATTCCGGAGACTTTGCGGAGTAGCAATTCGTCAGCAAACCGTTCTGAAACAACAGATCCATCAGGTGAGCAGTCGGCTGCTACACCTCCGGAGAGCAAACCGCGGCGATGGCGGATGAAGAAGCCGGCCATGTTTTCAAAAGTGGTTGCGGACGGTGTCGGCAGCACCACTGACGAGTTTGACTATGAAACGGATGTGCACATGCGACTTATGAGCAAGTACGCCGAAGTGCCCACGTGGTGGTATATGTTGCTGTTTGTGAGCATGATTGGACTGAGTATTCTCACGGTGCATGTGTGGAACAAGCAATTGCAACTTGAGTATTGGGGTATTTTGCTCGCGATTGGCATAGCGATGCTGTTTGTGCTTCCAGTTGGTATGTAAGTCAACCGTTTGCTTACCTCGTCTTACCGCCCCGTTGCAGGTCTCATTCAGGCTGTGTCGAGCTGGCAAGTTGGGTTGAACGTTGTCACCGAGTACGTTATTGGATTGATTAAACCGGGAATTCCAATTGGAAATGTTGTTTTCAAGGTACGTGGGCTGTGGTCTAAGTTTTGGAAGATATTAATATGTTAGTGCTTAGACTTATGGGTATCTAGCCTCGTATCAGTGCTTGGCGCTCATCTCCGATCTTAAGCTTGGTAAGCAGCGTCCCCATCTCAACCAGCAAAAGTTCTTAATGTGCGTTTCATTCTTAGGGCTTTACATGAAGATTCCTTGGAGGTCTCTGTTCGCTGCCCAATTTTATGGAACTCTCCTTGGTTCCCTTGTCAACTACGCGGTGATGAAGATTCTCATTCTCTCGGTCGACGACATCAGCCAGTATGCCCGGGAAGGGATTGCGGACGACGAACAATGGTCAGCTCGCTTGACGCAGATCTTCTTCACGGCCTCTGTCATCTGGGGTGCTATCGGTCCGATGCGCATATTTGGTCGGGGATCCCCGTATGAGGTTACCAATTGGTTTTTCTTGATCGGTGCATTTCTTCCCATTCCTTTCTGGCTGCTCCACAAGAAATACCCAAAGGCTGGATTTGCGTACGTGAATTGGCCGATCATACTCAATTCTGCTCCGTTTGCGGGGCAGAACGGTGCCAATACGATCCTGTCGCCGCTGATTGTTTCGATTGTGAGTCAGTGGTGGGTTCGATCCAAGCATCCGAGATGGTACGAGAAGTACAACTTCATTTTGAGTGCGGCGTTGGACGCTGGTGCGATGTTTATGAGCGTGCTCATTTTCCTAGTGCTCACAAGCAATAATGTGCAATGTAAGGCTCGCGCTGGTGATTCCCACCCAACATTTCTGATGATCGATCTTTTGCAGATAAGTTCTGGGCATTGAATCCGGATCCGGACGAGTGGATCACCAGCGAGTACTGCCTTAACAAGGAAGTCGGCAAAGTGGTCTACAGTCCTTGACCCCGTCAGTCGATTTCATAATGGATCCAAATGTACTATCTTTGCGAGTTGCGATTATTCCCTGGCGCTCGACCGAGTTCAGTTCTGAGGGTTCTTTGTCCTCCCTTGTACATTTCTTTTTTGTCCTGCCCTCTGTTTTGTCTTTTGTCGGCCCTTTGCGTTTTCGTCCTTTGCTTCTTGTCGGACTCAGGACAATCCCTTGATTGCTTTCTTGTTGGAGAGACGCATTCCACACGACTGACCCTTTAATTCTATGACGCTTTAGCACCTTGGGACGATGGTGTTGAAGTACTGCGGCAACCGTCCTTTACTTTTGCATGAGTTATCCCGATTTGCGGTCAATCCGTCTTGCCCGAGTATTATTCAGTACTGCTTAGAGTGTATTTTCTTGTTTTTGAAAATTGAAGGATTAAAACAGTGACCCTCTTATCATTACCCATGAGAACCAACATTCAGAGCGATTGTGCAATGCACATATCCCAGTAATAAAAGTAACAATAATAGCAATAACAGGAAAAACAGTCACAACAACAGTAATAACAGTAATAATACCAGTTCGATTATAACATTATGGTGGTGATGCCAACCCTTCCCAAATCGAATCACTTCACGTAGGGGTTGAGCCGTTACGTCGAACGTTGAATGGTCGTGCACTCGACACTCGAGACGGGAGACGGGAGACGTGATTCGTACCTGCGGAATCGCTACAGAATCGATCGATTCCTGGCTCGGAAACTCGGCATTGGACCCTCTCGAGGGATTCTCACCCGTATTTTTTTACTTTTAACCACTTAAAGAGAAATGCCTACAAGTCCAGCAGTGTGCGATTTCACCTCGCTTTGGGCCACCTTGAAGGTCGACAGGAATGACTCTTTCTTGCTGCAAAGATCAAAGGACCAGGAAGGGGGACTGTGGAAAACCGTGCTGGCAACAATACAAAACGTGTGAGTGACGGTCGCTGAGCTTGATGGACTTGCTCTCCCGTTTTATTTTATTGCCCACGTCGTTGGTGTGGAAAAGGGACACCGGTGACCCGTTCAGCCATAAACCCGTTTGTTAATATTGCCGGGATCCTCAACTAGATTCGACTCGAAACAGCCTCCGTTTCGCATAGTATTGAAGAATCCCCTGTCTCCAGGTGTTGGGCATATGGTTGCGGTAGGGGTCGTCCCATTCTTGCCAAGAATGTCAGTTCGCTGACACATTCCATGAACTTATGGATCGTTTGAACTTTCAAAAGGCCGCGGATACGTTGAAGGCAATCGAGAAAGACTGGTCGTGGATTGAAGGTACCTTGCCGTCCCTCCACCACCACCTTCCTGGTCTGATATACTGGCGTGCCGCGTAGAAAATCTGGCCGTCGAGCTGGAAAGTCTGGAGGATCCGTTTGATCGAGAGGCTTACGCTGTTTCAAAGTTTCAATCGTATGTCGCAAACGCTGGTATGAGCCTATCCTTGATTGAAACCATGTATCCTGACTTCCAACTTTGCAAAATGCAGAGAAAGAGTCGGACGAGAAGTCCACCGACGCAAAGTTCAGGGCTGCGTATGCTCGTGCTGCATTTCCACGCTATCAAGCGCGTGGAGCGCATTTCGAGCCAGACGTCGACCATCGCGATCACGGTGTGGCATCAGCTCAAACTGCTATTCCAAATGATCGGCGACAAGTCGATCAGCGATAAATTCTGTGGAGTGTTGAAGGAGAAGCTCAACGCACATGTACCGAACATGAAGAACCTCAAACCCTTTTTGCTGACTTGCGCGTCAGAGGACGTCCTGGCTGAGCGCGAGGTGCAGAAAGGCGGGTTGGGATTGAAATACGGCTTTGTGGAGCTGAGAAAGTATGTTAGCCTTTCCGTGATGATGGTTTGCAAGAGGTTGGTTCTCAACGCTCACCAGGAATAAGGAGAAGAACAAGCTCCGGTATTGGATGGCGTACTTTAAGGGTAAAGGTTGCGGACACGACTTGAATTTGAAGATTGTTGATCCACGTTTTATTGCAGAGCTCGGCCGGAATTTAACCTTATACGTCTGCCGACGTATATCAAACTCGTCCGAATCGGAATTCCAAACACTTTGAGAGGTAAAATGAGTCTTTGGTACGTTTTTCATGAGTTAATCTGCTGCACTAGGTGAGATGTGGGAATACAGCTGTGGGGCTATCTATAAACGGTAATGAAATACCGTAATTAAAGTCCAGAGACAGATCTCAATAACTGGACTTACAGATACATGAACGCGGGATACTACGACCGGTTGCATCTCGACAACAAAGAGAGGGCTTCTCTTTCTACGGAGGAGATTGAAAAGGATCTAAACAGGTAAGGCGTCTTAATGATACTATTGCCAGAGGTTGAATATTTTTTATAGGAGTCTCCCAGAATACCTGGGATACCAAACTGAGGAGGGTATCAATTCGTTACGGCGAGTTCTCTATGTATATCAACAAACATGTTGCACATGTCGCCGTTTGTTTCTGATGTCCTTTCTAGGCATACTCGTTTCACGATCCGGAGATTGGATATTGGCAGGCAATGAATATCATTGTCAGTGTTCTCCTCATATACGTGACCGAAGAGCAAGCATTCTGGATTCTCTCGGTTCTTTGCGAGAGATTATTACCTGGATACTACAGGTAAGCGAACAGAGGCTTCGCCAAATTGATTGTATGTAATGGGAATTCGTCTAGTGTGAATATGGTTGGAGCAGTCGTTGACAATCACGTCTTCGAAACCTTGGTAATAATGGCGTTTCGACGGGCTCGCGTGTCTCATAATCCTGTTTAAGGTCGGCAAGTTTATGCCAGTATTGGCTGAGCATCTGCGAAAGCACGAAATTCAGCTTTCTGTCGCCTGTTTACCTTGGTTCTTGAGTCTTTTCATCAACTCATTACCGTTGCCGTACGCACTGAGAATTCTGGACTGCTTTTTCATGGAGGGGCCAAAGGTAATAGCCCAAAATTCCTAATACAAGCTCCCTTTACTGACTTACTTATACATTCGGAATGATAGGTCCTATTTCAAGTCGGGTGAGCTTGATGGCTGTTTTAAAACAGAGGTTTCCACTTTGCTAATTCATTTAAATCCGGCTTGGCGATTTTGAAAACGAACGGCGAGGCGATCATGAAGGTCAAAGACGATGGCGAGCTCATGTAACGCCGTCAAGAACGATGTTAGCAGAATGATATTGACCCTTTGCTTTCCAGGAATCTTGCTAAAGGATACTTTGCCAACCTTGGGGAGGTGGTACGATCTCCCGAAGATCCGAAGAACGTCAGGGTCACCACAAAGTTCAACCAACTAATGCTCACCGCGTACCGTGAATTCCAAGCCGTGACCCATGAAATGATCATAGAACTCCGAAAAAGTCATCAGTTGAAGATGATTCACGGGCTGGACACGTATGCAAAGCGGAGTGTCATCAGGAACTTGAGCAATACTGGGAAGTTCAGCAAGGACGACCTGCTGTTTATCTGCGATCAGTTCTTCACAGTCCAGTACTACCAAAGAGCTGGTGGTGCAACTGCGCCCGCGAACAACGACAGAATGGACATGCACGCTTTCAAGCAGTTCCTTGGAAGGATAGCATCTTGGGCGAACACGGAGAAGGATGAGGAGGAACAAGCGAGTCGGTTGGGCAGCGATACACCATCGAAGCCTGTTGTCGGGCACGCATTCCTGGACAAGCTTTTCGAACAGTTTGACCGCAACAAAGACGGGGTTGTTGAGTTCCAGGATGCGGTGATCGGACTTGGATCGATCGTTCATACCGACCTGATGACCCTATTGAAAAATTTTGTCTTCAGCTTAACAAAAAACCGACAGGTCTCTGATCCCGCATTGAGAACTCCTGGACGTCTCCAGTCTATCTTCTATGACGTATGTTTCATGTTGTTAAAGTGACTGTAGTATGAGTCCAATAACGATTGTATTCCATCAAAATTCTAATCAATGCATGTTATCGCGCATTCGAGGTTGGACCTGATGTTGTGCGAGAATATTTACTGCACACGATAGATCTGGTCCAGTCTTCATTGCTAAGTACGACGCTTTCATGAGTTCGGAGATATCGGGTTGCAGCTTCGTCAGTAAAAAGCAGCGAATTGACATGAAGGTGACATTGGTGTTCTGGCAGTTTCGGTATTTGAACTCTATAGCTTTACAGCTTCTAATATCTTTGTGTGCAAAGTCCATTGCCTAAGAAGCAACCTTCTTCCGTCTATATTCCTTTATCAATCATCACTTCCGACGGCCAGTCGAGTCTGCATTATGGTAATATTTCAAACAAATGGTTGCAATACACGTGAGTGTATTAATTCACATTCATTAAAAAGGAAAGAGAAAGCACATCGAAACCCAAAGTGAACGTTTTCAACCCTCGAAACCTCGAAAATAAACTGTACAGGAGATTTCTTTTTCAAAGCGAAACAATTGGCAACCATCACCCAATCCATGGTCAGCCCTTCAACAACTTCCAGCAGGCGCACATTTCAGGACCCCGTCTGAATACTTTCCGGTGCAACAAGCGCTGTAGCAATCTGTGAAACCACTGCACTGCTCCCAATCGTTCTTCCCCGTCCACGACGAATTCCCCGTCGATCCACCGCAACTTCCAGTCGGCGCGCATTTCGGGATCCCTTCGGAATACAGACCCGTGCAGCACGCGCTCTTGCACTCGTAGGCGTAGCTACACCCTTCCCAGTCGTTCTTCAGGTCGGTGCTGTTGTTCGATGACGGCGGGCAGCTTCCAGCGGGCGAGCACTTTGGGATGCCGTTGGACCATTGGCCGGTGCAGCAGCTGCTGTTGCATTCGTACGCGTAGTCGCAGAGTTCCCAGTCGTTCTTGCCGCCGTTGTTGGAGGGAGGGATTGGAGATGGAGGAGATGGGGGCGCGATGATCTGGGGAGGAAGGACGATGCCTAGCTGAGGGGCTGGAGCGCACTCCGCTTTGTTGATCCTCGAGACAGAGGACGCGAACACAACGATCATGGCAGAGACGAGGAGAGAGTCGCGCATTTGGGAGGAACGCGTCGTGGCACGTGGATTCCCGTTCAGGAAACGAAAGGCAGTTCAATAAATACATGACTATATTGCAAATAATGATGCTGGAAAGGTTCAACTGGAAAGACAACCGCCTGACCAGAGTTAGCTTCCAGCGTGCGACATAGTTGCAGAGGCGCTACTCCGGGCACGCATACGTTTCATCATTTCTTCTTCTCTTCTCCGCAACATCACGGCAGGGTCGACGTTTTCGGTCGCAGTTGTCCCCGACGCACTTCCGCCGTTGCTTCTGGTTTGTGATGAAGTCGAATTTGATGGGTTCTCAGTATTGTTATGTGATGGTGGTGGGGTAGCTTTCGATGAACCCGCTCCCTGCTTGACAATGGAGACTTCGAACTGTTCGCTTAGACTGAGGCCAGTCATTTCGGAAGCACTTGTAGCAGCAGCTCTCTGTAAAGGAAAAAAAAACCTTGAGTTCATCAGAGTGGCTCAACTGATCGGTACATACTGCTGATGCACTGGTAACAAATACTACCAATGCAGAACCCTTTCCTGGAATAGTAACCACCGAATCGACGGCCCCGTATGCCTTTTCGAAAAGCGCACGGATCGCATACTCATCGAAATCGTACCGCTTTCTCTTCCATTTCACTTTGACCGCTTTCGGTTCGAGTTCTTCCTTTGCTCGCTGCGCTCTCTGCTTCCTCTCCCTCTCTATTCTCTCCAGCTCCTCCAGATTAGCTTCGCGCGCCCTCTCGACTTGTGCTTTCCCCTCAACCTCGTCCCTTCGTGCGCGTTTCGCGGCCTCCTCGCGTTCTTCTAGTTGAGTCCTACCGGCACGGCGCTTCGTCTCCATAGCAGCGAGGGCACGCTTTCTCTGCACTGCGGCAGAGCGATGAGATTCATAGAGCGGACGGAGGGTGGATGAAAGGAGGATTTCCTGAGCTCGAGTGATTTGATGGAACTTGAGGGCTAGATAGAAAAATGGTGAAGTAAGCCATGGGTTAAGCGGCGTAATATAGTGGATTTCTATACCTGCTTCAGCGTCATCTGGGCCGACTTTGTCTGGATGGCAGGTGAGTGCAGCTTTCCTGTCACACAACAGCGTCAAATCAGCAATAATCGAGAAGTTGCCGCCATTCCGGCTACCTGTAGGCCTGCTTGATCTTAGCAGGAGTGATCGAGTCAGCAGGTGCAGACCCGTCGAGAGCCAGCAGGTCGTACAGGTCGGGAAGGTCGTCAAAGTCGCTCGTCGAGGTTGAAATCGACATTTGGGGAGAGTCGAGACTTTGCCACAGAAACTCAAAACTAGAAAATATGACATCCCAGCAGGACAAGGTGGGGGAGGGAACACCGGAGGAGGCGGAAATGCTCATAAGTGTAATCATTCACAGGACAGAATCGAGAGAGAAATCTTCGGTGACTCGGACGACGACGATCTCGACGAGCTGCCCGTCGAGGATTCCGACGACGATGGTATGCAGCAACTGCAATGAAGCACGGCTCTGAAAATAATGCGTTTGGGAAGATGACGACAGGGCCAATGATGCTGGATCAAGAGCGGCTGCGAGAGCGGATGCACGGGACGAGGACTTCCGTTCCGCAACAGCGCCAAAGAAGAAGAGAGCAAAAGAAGACGGTGCGCAAAAATTGCCTAGCTTCAAAAAGAACCGTTCTTCTGGAGATGGAGATGGCTCTGGGTATGGTTGGATAACGGTGATGTATTGTGTGCTGCGGTTTATGCTGGTTTTAAATAGAAAGAGGGGGAGAAAGCGGAAGGAGAACGAGGACCCGGAAGATCGGCAGCCCGTGGAGGAAGATGAAACGGCAGGTGAGCAACGAGAATTCTGTTCACTTGGACTTTTCGTTGAATTGATTCAATCCTCCCAGTAAAGCGAAAGCGAATGTCTGATTACATTGACTCCATCACTCGCTCGACGTCCAACCGAACCCGTAGGAAAGCTGCTGATGAAGACGATACCGTATGCTGACAGAGTGGAGCACCCTTGCGATCACACATCTTACCCTCCATTTGTTTCTGAACTGGCAGACGTACGACGATATGGCTGTGACCCTGGTTGAAATGATGAAAGCCGCCGCTTCGAAAGATGCAGCACAGAGACGGCCGGAAATGCTCGCTGCGGGAGAGAAGCTCCTACCAGCAACGGCAAAGTTGAAACTACTGCCCCAAGTTGAAGCAGAGCTCTCAAAGTACGTTTGCTCAACAATAACTTTTTGCTCCCCGAGATGACCTGAAAATCAGACCAAATCTGTGGAATGCATTGCTTGAAAATGGAATTGCTCTGGCCATCCAGATGTGGTAAGCTGCATTCTCCCCACTACATTCATTCATTCGGTGCTCAACGCGCCCAGGTTAGAACCGTTGGACGACAAGAGTCTGCCTTCGCTCGACATTCAACGGTCCATGATGAATGCCTGTGATAAGGTATACAATTGAGAATAATCGTGATGACTAGGTGTCCTGATCACACGTTTATTGGGAGTAGTTACCTTTCTCTGTGCACCAGTGAGTAACCAGTTGTTACAGCCTATTTTGCTAGTAATACTGGACATCTCAGGCTTCGAGAGTGCAAGCTTGGCAGAGTGGTCAAGTTCTACACTGCACATCCCCGCGTCGTTCCTGAAATCAAGCGTGAAGCATCAGCGCTCATCAGTGAGTGCTTAACTTTTCCGGGGGGGTGTAACACACATTTGGGACTTAACCTTTCTCGTTTAGGTAAATGGACCCGAAACATCATCAAGCGCAGCGACAACTACCGTGATCGACAGTACGAGAGGCGGGAGGTTCAAGGCTCGAACGGTCTATTCCAGTATGTCCTTGGGTTTGTGTGGTTGGATAATGAAAAATTTCTAACGTTTCTCCATTTCAGACGACGACAAGCAGCCGGGCTTAATGATGACGAAGGGTATTTGACTTGCAAAATCGACGACGTTCTTTCGGGTCTAAAAACTCTTGATTTTTAAGGGAGAGCAGTCAAAGCCGTAGGGCTCGTGTACCACTGCCACTTGCCGCCGGCTTCAGCATTGTGCCTGCTAGTACTGTAGTGCTGAACGAAAAGGCTGGGCGAAAGGTATCGCAAGTTTTTAAAGCAATGCATTTTGCGTGACAAATCGTTGACCGTTCCTGCGCTAGGTGACGGCGACGAGCCGGCTCAAGAAACTGTCGAAAGCGAGATAGTGTCGATGTTTTGGCAACCCAAACTTTCTCGAAAGTTTTGAATGAATGGGTGCCGGTGTTTTCTTTTGCTGTTGTTTATAAATTGCTCGAAAAACAATCCAGAGTGGAAGAGGACTTGTCGGGGGGTGTGTTGATGTATCGATTGCTAAGTTTCAATCGAAAACAATACCCTGATTGAACTCGGAGCTGTGGGGGAGCTTCAGCGTCGCAGCGTAAAGCCGCTGTGAGGGTCGTAACGTTTATCAACACAATGCGTGCCATCCATCCGCTTAAACAGCCCAGTGATCCGTGGACAGGCAGCTGAAGTAGTCCGGTGCTGTTGTGGGAAGAATGAACAAACGAAAAAGCAGCTACTTTGTTTAGTTTTGCTTAAAATACAAATTACTTTATTTGAGTACGGCTCATCGAACAACAAAAATACGACAACGGTAATTCAAAAACACTTGAGAAAACAAGAGAAATAACCTCAACACAAGCAACCAACCTCCCTTCCACATAAACTCTCTACATGGGCGAACGGCCCTCCTCTGGACGATCCTCATCCATCATATCACGTCGGGGCGATCCTCCGCGGGGAGACCCAGGCAACGGCGACCCACCAGGGGGCGACCCACTCCTTCCATCGCGCCCGTTCCCGTTCTGCTCTCCCCCAGCCGCCGAGCGCTCGCGGTCGTCGTCTCTGCGGTCCCCTGGAGGCGAACGAGGCTCGCGGTCGTCGTCCCTGCGGTCCCCCGGCGGAGGCGAACGACGCTCGCGGTCGTCGTCCGTGCGGTCCCCCGGGGGAGGCGAACGACGCTCGCGGGAGGGCGAGGGGCTGCGGCGGCGCGGGGGCGTGCGGGAGCGAGGGCGGCGGCGTGGGGATCGAGAGCGAGAGCGCGAGCGGCCTTCGTAGCGCCAGGTGCGGCTCGGAGCGTTCTTGGCCCACTATCGCACAAATTTGAGAAAATGAGTGATGCGTGATGGGAGCAACGAAAATGTGGGTTGCTACCTGAATGATCAACGGAGATCCGTCGACTCGGCGACCCTGCATTTCGTACAGCGCATCTTCGGCGTCGCGAGTATCCTCAAATTCAATAAACGCATACCTTTAACACCAAGTCAGCGAATCGCCAAGGGCACCGATTTTTGGTAAACTTACGGCCTGGCGCTCGAGTTGCGAGGAGCTGGGATGTCACAACGAACCAAACGACCATACCTGTGAAAAGCAAAAACTTTAAGGATTCGAGAGATAGGCAAGCCAGTCACTTTTGAGTACCTTTCAAACTCGTAAGCAAGGTCCTTTGCTCGAGTTCGAGATGAGATTCCCGCAACAAACAACGTGCTACTGCGTCCGCTTCGTGACATGATTCACGATTTCCTTTCGACTAATTTTTGGTTTGGTGCGCTGCAAAGACAAGAAAGATGGGCGGTGACAGACCCCAGGCGATGTTAGTTGATGTTGTCGACGACTGCTGGACTCGAAAACGCCATTTCGTAGGCAGGGATGAGGGCAGGCAAACACTTTCATTGACCTCCGTTCCGCAATTGGAGTGCGATCCGTCGATCGTCATTTTAAAATAACCCGTTCCGATCCGTCCGTCCGTAACAGGGAATCAAAACTGATCGCAAAGAGGTAACACAGGCACAAAAGCATGAGCTCAACCAATCAAATCCCAAACCTGAGGCTTCAGAAAGAGCCAAGCGTGACACTCCCAGCGGCCCGCACACTCAACCGGGGGGATAACCGAAAATAGGGACTCATTCGACCGCACCACGAACGGGAAGTCCCATCAATTTGATTTACGAACAACGATGCAAAGAGTCGGCCGGGGGATGTGAAGGGGGGAGGGGGGCGAGAGGAACTCACCGAGCAAGAAACTACGGAACACGTGGAAGGACAGAAAAGGAATTAATTGCGAATGTAATTAGTGAAATAATATAATGGTGGTACACAACGTCTGCTTGCTTGGTTATGCAGCTGTTGATCAATAATGGGTTCACTCTGAAATGGTCAGACGATTTGTTCTATTGGACTATTGCATATGTGAACTGTAACATGACTGTATGCGGTGAGGTAATTTCAACCATTGTTGTGTGAAATGCTCATTCAGACTACAATGATTAAAGACCTCATAGCAACGGAGCTTGCGATGAGGGGAGCCATTATTGGGATGAATGTTGGGAACTAGAAAAACACCCAGCGCAGATTGATGTTTTCATCAGACTGCGTTGGTTGTCTTCTATGACCTAGACATATCATTAAAGTATAAAGATTGGATGCGTTGAGGGTCAGTAACCATTGTTGTATGCACAGACGAACAATTGCAGACTACAATGATTAAAGACCTCATAGCTTCAACTTACAAACAGGAAAACAAATTCAACCAAGAACGAGAAAAACAGAATCCCAGCGCGAGACCAAAAAGTTCAGACTGCGTTGGGTTCTCTTCTATGACGGATCCGCATAAGGACAGAAAAACTCACCAATGGAGGCCAACCAAAAATAGCAGTGGACCTGCTCTGATAGCACCGGAATCCCAATCCAGTGAATTTTCAGTCGAGCCAACCATTGGAGCAGCACAGAAAGGATTGTCATTGCAGAAGAAGCTGTCGCTCATCCACCTTGTCGGTTTGAGGGGTCTTAAATACCCCAAGTATGACAAAGCCACCCTTAAACTGCCAGGAGGTTTTTTTTTTGCAGTGTGTTGAAAGTTTTCCGCCCTAAACTATAACGGATGGTGTGATCAAGATCACGATTTTGGATTCAAGGTATGTGCGAGTTTTGTCTGACGGGAAGAGCAAAAGAGACGGTGAGGAATCTCTTTAAAGCAGCATGAAGTGTATTATGATGTAATGCCATTGAACTGAGTTCACGGTTGACTCCAAATGCAGAATCAGGAAGCAGGACCGGCCTGTTCGCCGCCTGTAACCGCCCTTTTGACCCTGTCCAGCAAGTGCGCTGGGTGATCCATATCTTTTGCTGCAACTCCGACCGACTTCCCATTATCTGTCATCCGTAAAAAAAAACGTCTGTTAATACCGATTCAGAAAAAATCGGCTTACTCGACTGGCTTACCCAGTTGGAACTTGAGCTGACAGCTGCTCGCGCTCTGCGTCTCCACCTTTATCGTCGGGTTCAGTCGTGGGAGGTCATTGACGTAGAATGCGCTTGGAAAAATCGATGAAGTTGTCAAATCAATTCCATGGAATGAGTGATCAATGGTGGTTGTATTCACCTAAGCGCGGGTCTTCCAGGGCATGACGGCGGACCGAATGTGACCGAGATGGAGGATACAGCCGGTGCGGTGAACTTTGGAGCGGCTGCAGTCTTGAGGTTTGCCTCGTGTTCGCACGGCAAACGACCATTTCGGGAATGGCACGTGATGTTTGTTAAAAAATAAGAGATCTTGCAAACCTAAACAAACTAAACTGGTGCAGTATGTTTTCTATCAAAACAAATGAGAATATGATGCAAAAGAACCTCCAAAAAAGAAAAGAAATGAGTAAACGATTGATTTTCCTCTTTGCACTCTTTCTTTCGTTCTTTCGAGTCGCTGTCAGGTCATCGCGGTCATCGGAAACACCTCGTTGGGACGCTGGCACAAATCCCCGAACTTCCCACCTCCGCAGCACCAGTCCCCAAGGATCGCTTGCAACTTGGACACAAAGTCCGGCCCCACCGATTGCGGACACGCTGCAGTGTTTGGAGGCTGCCGCCCAACGTGTTGTTCTTCTGACTGGGCACAAACGCCAGTCGTGCGGGCATCATTGTCATCGACAGCACGCTCCACTGATGTGTTGGATGCAGTGAGGACGGGAAGAGGAGTTGGTGCCTAACGATTGTCAAAATGCAGATTGAGCTCCTTCAGAAGCAGTAGAAACCCCGCGTTTTCCAGCAGCGGCCTTTCCGTAGCGTAATCAGTCCGTCCTTCTGGAGCTGCTCGCGCAACCTTTCAGGGTCGTTTGGCTCCGGGGTAAAGAAAAGGATTACTCCTGATGAGAACCGAGCTGGAACCAGAACGAGAGTGCAAAGACTATTTAAGAAACTTTCTTGGAATATTTTCTTGACCCAGCGGGGCAGTTCCCCTAGCCGCAGTGGGAGTGGCTAACATAGACAGCTAAAATAATTTAACTACCTTCAACGAGGTACACTAAATTCAGATTGCTCCGGACAATGGACAATAACAATTAGATCGAAGCTCTGCAACAGCTGGGTATTGGAACTGGGTCTGCTGTGTGGGAGGAGGCAATGCTGCCACTGAGCTACAGTTGTTCACACAAAAACTTCAGAACATGCTCCACTTGCTGAAAGATCTCCTGCAAGTGCTCTTGATGTTCACATGGATGATGCTGTCCAAGTGCCAATTACTGTTGCTGAAGCTGATCCAAAAGGGAAACGTTGAGCTTCAAAATCGCCACTGCTTCTCGTGCCAGGGTTGAGACAAACGCCGCTGCACCTGATCATGCTGCCTCTTCCTCACGAACTCCTCGTGACGGACTCTTGGATGCTCTGGGTGTTCTGGCCCCTGCTCAAACTTCTGGATCTCATCCATTGGTGATGTCTGTGTCGCTTGTGCAGTGCAATTTCTCCCAATATTTAACCAGAAACAGAGGCTGCCTTTTTTGCTGCATTGACAAATTGCTGTTGTTCCGTTGATTGAAAAGATCAGCTGCCCTCCTGTTGCCGTCTGTGCTGTGCCTTTCTACGCTCAAGTTGTGGGTGCCAGCTGACTGCCTGTCTGCTACTCACAATCCTAGGCCCATCCACACTGCCACATATGCCTCTCGTGCAACAAATGCTATTATCCGGATTGAAGCTGCCGATGTCGATGCTCACCCTGCCCTTTAACACTCAGTGGTTGCTGGACTGGACCCCCTCTCTCGCAGATCACTACGGCTGCCCAGATTGGTGATTGATTATCCAGCTGAGTCACCAATTTTGATCAATCCTCCTCAGCCTGTTCGTGATCGTGATATCTCGTTTTTCGTTGCCTTCATAAGATTTGGCTTCAATGTATGGGTCTGCCATTAGAATTTACTCCTCCAGACTCGTCTTTGGCCCCTGCATTTGTGGATCTTTAATGTCTACTTTTTCATTTTTTACTCACCTGTTTTACCTGTTTTTTGGCACCTTGGCAGTATCTGACAGGTAGCCCAGGTGTAAGTTGACTTGCTCTGTTTTTCGTTGTTGCTTTTCCCTTATGCTGCGTGCGCGTCCCCATGTGCTGGTCTGTAACTATGTTGTAAGGCACTTTGGGTGTTGTCTATCGGCATGCTTTGTATGCGCAAAATAGATAATTAATATGGTTAAATTTCTTAACTGTTAAGTTATTAAAAAACGTTGTTCATGTTTTTCTGCACTCAATGTCGCAATGCATGCCCCAGTCACTTGCATGCTGGGAGATACTTTTGTAAGCTATTAATAAAGTTCTTCACCAGACAATGCCAGAGACACCAACACTAAGTATGCTCCGTCAGTATTCATACACCCTACAGATTCCAGTCACACCCTAGGCAGCAGCCACCCTCAGCAACAAGCATCCAGCAACGCCAGAGCGGTGCGGAGTGCTGCTGGCTGGCCCGTGCACAGCAATCCGACAACATAGTGTTGTATAATTTAGGTTTCAAACGTAAGTGAGACTCGTGCTGCGCCTGCTCCCCATTGGTTAATTGCTACATATAAACCAGTGCCACAGCCTGATCTCGGAAGTCACTTATAGATCAGCCAAACCCCCCACTTTGCCTTGGCTGCGACAACAACAACAACAACACCAATGAGAATCGTGACGACTTTCGTGATCGCCCTGGTGGTGCTGGCAATGGTGTTCTGTTCGGTCGACGCGCAGGACACTGCGAGGAGGGCAGGTGGGAAAGGGGGCGGTGGCGGTGGGGGTGGTCAGAAGGGAGGCAACGGAGGCAACAACGGCGGAAACGCCGGCCAAAACAACGGCGGAAACGGTCAGAACCAAGCCGGTGACAGCAAGTTCCTCGATCGTGCCTCGTTCGTCCCCGCGCGCCTGAACGTCAAGCAGCTCGACAAGTTCTTTACGCGCAAGTCTGAGTTCTGCAACGTCATGGGCTCGCGTGGTTTCGCTCAGGCCGACGGCACGCAGATCAGGACCGGCGTGTGCGTCAGCACAGCCATGGTATATTCCAGAGAGAGAGAAAGAGAGAGCACACGTGAATCGTGAATTATGTAACTGAATTCTACTTTTTGTGTTAGGGAGCGCTCCCCAAGTTTGAGCTGATGAGCTCGCAGATCGTTGTTGAGCCGGCCAACGGGGCGACGTTGCAGGCTGGAAACAACAACACCGTGCGCGTGCGTGTCAGGAACCTCAAGACCGGATTCTTTGACAGTGAGTAAAAGAAGTAGAGAAGGCACTATTTACTATTTGAGCTACTGCTGGGGTGGCGGTGCCAGTTCCTGATCTGGATGAATTTCCCACTCTACCTTTTTCGTGTCAGACCCCAATGCAGGCTACTACATCTGTCCGCAGACTCTCGACGACAACGGCATCATCGAGGGCCACACGCACATCTCGTGCCAGTCGATCGACCCAAACACGGCCCCCGACGCGACGCAATTTGTCTTTTTTAAGGGCCTGAACGACGCCGCGAACAACGGCGAGCTATCGACGACGATCCCGGCGGGCTCGTTCAAGAGCGCAGGGCTGCACCGTTGCTGCACTATCTCGGGGACGTTTTCGCACCAGCCTGTGATCATGCCTGTTGCGCAGAGGGGCGCGCAGGACGACTGTGTGCGGTTTAATGTTGTCCTTGGCGGTGGTAACAGCAATGGAGGTGGAGGCGGGAATGGGTTTGTGAAGAAGTCGACGACAGCTGGGGGAGCAAAGACCGCTACTACGACGACGAGTAAGAAGTCGACAAAGATCAAGAAGACCAGGACGACGAAGGGGGCTAGCGTGACCACCACGGTGACTACTACTACTAGTGTGCATGGTGGGGCGACGAGCAGCAGCAAGACGACTACGACCAAGACCTCGAGCGTTGCTGGGGGCGGTGAATCGTCAAGCAAGGCTGCCACAGCGAGTGCAAAGCCCACCACGACTACAACCAAGACCCACCGAAGCGGAGGACACCACCACTACAAACACTCGACAGTGAATGCCTAGGTTTTTGACAGTGATGACTATTTTAAATTTTTTGGAATGGCTGGCCCATTGCATAGTATTGTGCTTGAGCGGTTAGACACATCAGCAAGCAGCGGTTAACTTTACTTACGCATTGTATTTTTGGATTGAATACAACACCCCGTTCAGTATAATATTCCCACGCCCAGCAATCCACCCGCCCACCCCACATGACCGCCCCACCCCCCAATAATAATTCATTCCCATGTGACAATCTGCCGGTTCTTTCGTCAGTCCTAGAAATGACCCTCGCCAACGCCAGCGCTGGTTGTGCTCCGACTGCCCAGCTGTCGCTAGAACTACCGCCCCCGCTCGTGCAGACCATCTCTGATCACTCTGCTATCCGCTACTCCTCTGGATACTGCTCGCCACCATCTTCCACAACCCCAACAACCCCAACCCACGCCATCCTCTCCTCTTCCACATTCCCAACCACCACTTCCTCGTCGGCTTCGTCGTCATCGTCCTCTGCAATTTCAATCAATAGACTTTGCAACTCGGTCGATCTTCCGACAGGTTCGTGTCGGTGGTGCTCCAAAGAGCTTGCCTTTCTCGACTTTTTGACATGTGAAATTAGATTTTCTGGACCCGGACGACATCGATGTGCAGATTGCTGCTGTGGCCCTGGGCGGCTTGAAATACTCCAGCGATCCAAACTTCCACCACGCCTTCTTCAACAACAATGGCAACGATTACATTCCCATTGAGAATGTCCCACATGACTGCACACTACCAGAACAACACGTTCTTGAACACAATGCACACAAACAACACCAGCAGTACGTTGCTCCACCCAAACAACAGCTTCCTCCACTAGAACATGTTGTCGAACGACAGCTGGATCAACCACAGCAGCAACAACAACAACATCATCATCATCATCATCAGCAGCAGCAACAGCAGTATCAGCATTTTATTCAAAGAGTCTCGAACATTCCAATGATCAACAGGGGTATATCGACGCTGTCGACTGCGTACGAAGCGACGAAAGCGACCAACAGGGTCATCAAGGTGGGTGAAGGAGAGAAACAAGAGTAAGAAGGCGCTTCGCGTTTAGGAAATGGATTATCGGCACAGAAAAGAAAGATTAATAACGGTGAAGACTACAAGTGGGAGAACACCTACTGATTACCGCTATTTGCAGATGTCAGCCGAGACTGTGGAGACTGGAGTGAAAAACATCTCGACGAGCGTGCTGGACCGCTTGGACCCGCTGCTCGCCCCAGTCGACCGCTTCGCGTGCTCACAGCTCGACAGGCTCGAACGATCCTTCCCATCCTTCATGCAACAACAACAGCAACAACAACCACAACAACGTATGATCGAGAACCACCTCACCCCATCTCCCTCGCAGACCCCACCACACGAACAACCTCCACTACCGCACCCAAGACCACTCCTCCCGAACAGCGTCGTGTCGCCAGCAGCAGCAGCAGCAGCAGTAGCGCAACCCACGACCGCGCCCGTGATCAACCGGAAGCCCACCCCGGCCCGGACGACCTGGCAGCTCCTCCCGCGCACGCTCCTAGCCGACGAGACCGCCCGCGCGCTCCGCTACTGCGTGCAATTCCTAACACACGCATACGCGCACCTGGACCACCAAATCACCCTCCTGCGTTCCTACATCTCGACGACGTCCGCGTCCGAGGTCGCAGCGAGCGTGCGGCGCGAGGTCGTCGAGACGCTCCGGAGGGTCGTGGACGTCGTGGGGCGGTACGCTGCGGTGTGTTTGCCACGGGAGGCGAGGAGGAGGGTGAGGAGGTTTGTGCTGGGACTGCCGGAGCGGGTTGGGGTTGCTGCGGGGGGAGGTGCGGGCACGGGGTTGCTGGAGCTCGCGGAGGAGAGTCGGGAGATGGTCGGGAGGGTCGGGAGCGTGTTTAAGCAGACGGAGAGGGTGTTTGGAGTCAGTGGCGATGGGGTTGGGGAAGGGGTGGTTGAGATGGAGGGGGTGGAGGAGAAGGAGGAGGGGGTTGCGGATGAGGAGGAGTTGGAGGGGGGTCAGATGGAGGTGGATGGGTAAAAAAAAAGTATAACGGGAGGGGTGGGGGGAAGGGGTTTTTGTAATGTTTAGCAGGGGACTATCAATGTTTGGGATTTTCTTCTTTTTTTTTGAATTGTTGAAGTTCATTTTGAATTTTTGTTGTCAAGAGCCTTCAAGGAGTTGTGGTTAAGTGTGAAATGTTTGTATATCTTGCACAAGATTGTTTGGTTGGGGTTCCTGTTCTTTCGGTTCAATATCATTAAACAGTATGTCGAGTTCGAGTTTATTTTTTTACTGGAATTTTTCATTCACGTGTGGAAATTAAGAGAAAAGTGTAAAAACTAAAATCGAATCTGCTTTTTTTGTTACAGTCTTTTGTTGGTGCCAAATATAAGTGTGGAACAAGTACACGTAAATTGGCAGCACATGGGAAGCCACGCGAGTCATAGAAAAAACAACATACATCACGTTAGAGGGTTGAAACTGCTTTCAAGTCCTCAACTGTCAAGCAACAGCAAGAGTTGAAGACCAGTTATCATGTGAATAAGGTGGTAAACGTTAAATAAGGATCAAAGGTAAAGAACAGCCAAAGTGCGGAGAAAAGGCGCTCTAGCCGGCACGAAAAGGGGGGCGGAAGCAGGGTCAGGTTGGAGAGAGGCTGGCAGAGAGGCAGTCATGAGGATGATCACAAGTGTAAACGAATAACCTTATATTAGCACCACATGGGGAGCCATGGGAGCCGTAGGAAAGTAAAATGATAAAACTCAAGGGCGTATCCAAATCAACAAAAAAGAAGACAATACAGAATCAGGAGCAGGAGACAAAACAAGCTCGTAACTAAGGTTTGGCAGATCCTGGTCAGGTGCGGGTTTCAGAGGCAACCCAAGTGAAACCATTATTGGTCATGTTTGTCCGGGCACCTGCCGGGTCACTGCAGGTAGGAGTGGTATACCCGGATGCTAAGTGGTTGAAAGCTGTACCCCTTTGACCCACCACGTTTTTGCTGCTCAGAAGAGGAGTGATTGAACTTGAGTTTAGAACATGCTTGATATTTACATGAACACTTTGTGTCTGTGGACAGTGCGATATTTACAACACTATTGTAAAGATGCATAAACCTCCACTGAACAATCACAAGTTCATGGGTGGAACAGCCCAAATCAGTTTCTGTATGTGGTTCATATTGTCAGAGTCCCATTCAACGACTGGTTATGTCCTTTGCCGACCTGGTCCTGATGAACTGATCAATGTCGTCATTTGAAAACATGAAATCCTTGGCCAAACCTGCCTTCAAAGGTTTCCAATCCACCTCAGGGAGCGTTATGGACGTCAGGTGCTCGATGTATGCCATCCAGAACCTTAGCCACACAGAAGGATATGTATCCACTAACGCTCTGAACATGTGATATATAGTGGCAGAAGTGCTGAGCAGATTGTTGTGCCTAACAATTTGTTTGACAGTTGCTGATGAAGTGCTCAGAGTCGTTGTGTCTGCTTGCTTTGAATTTTCAATACCAAACATTTATGTCTGAAGCAGGAAAGAGACTGTCGATGAGCAAATAGTCAGCATCCCTTAAGTGCCACATTACGCCAGTTTGTTTGAAGGAGCAGTTGATTTGATTTGACATCTGCCGAATTGACATCTGGGCCTGTTTCTGCTTCTTCCACTTCAGAACCTGATCCCAGAGATGTTTCAGGTGCAGTCACCGGTTCTGAACTTGATTCTCTTTCAGCTGATGCAAAATCCTCACTGACATCACTTTTTGAATCCTTCAATCATTTTTGAACAGTTGTCAGTCATGATGGCACATCAACAAATTTATTGTTCAAGACGACTGCGAGTTGCAGGTACCAAATCAACCCAGCTGAAAACTTTAGTTCAACTGGAGTGCTTGTTGCTGGTATTCCTAAATAGTCCGTTGCCATCTGGCTAGGGCTGGAAAGTTCACATTTCCATCTTCCGCCAGTCCATAATATTGATCGGCTTCCCATCAGAATCAATACAGCAAAGTACCTGATCGCCAAGATAGCGATCCAGTTCATCTCTTTCCTCAGGAATCTCTTCTTGCCAGATGAAAACGGATCTAATTGCTCTCAAGCCTTCAGCGTCCATTTTTTTCTGTCTATCAACAGAAGGTCGGCTGAAATCGCGTCAACGTTCAGCTGTATTTCCAAAAACATTGCCACCACTGTTCTTTGTTTTCCATGTCTTATACAATTCCTCCCAGACTTTTCGCACTAGGGTGACCTGATCCCTTCCTACATCTTTCTCCCAAGCCTTTGAAAATCGATAATATTGATTCTTAAAACAAGGATCGAGTACCGTAGCAACTACTAAACATGGGCTTTTAGCGATTGAGTAATATATTCTCAGCATTTTTAGTGCATTTCGAAATGCTTTGCTGAAAGTTTCATCCGATTCTGCCTCCTCAAGGTCCTCCAGTTGATCGATCACATTAATGCCTGAATTGTCGTCATGTGCGACTGGGTCCCCTCCAAGCCCAAATGTATCAATGAACTCCTTTCCTGCAAGCTTGCTAATGTGTGCTATACACCGCATGTGTTGAGTTTCTGCAGACCACGCAATATCCCTATCTTCCAATAGCGTCTCCAGCTTAGCACTCATGGTAAAGTTGTTTGAACCGCTGTCGGTTGTAATGCACAATAAGCATTCACCCGATAGCATGCCAAATTCATCCAGACATTTGAGAAAATGTTTGGGGTGGTGTCCAACAGTCCAAGCGACCTGCAATACTGCCATGGTAGTTTTTCAGATGCCGGAGAAAGTTTTTTGTTGATCCTGTCTTGTTGACCTTCTGGCTCCAGTTGCATTTTGCAAGAATATATCGGTGAATAAACCAGTAGTTACGATGGATTATTATACGACAACAAGGGGTATAAAATACCGCTAGACTACCAAAGGTCTATTCATTTGGGCCTGATAAATGCAGCCCCATATCTGCATAGAGCCCCCTTTACGAAAATAGAACCATTGTTCAAACCTAGATTGGTTGCAAGAGGGTTTTCTCAGATCGAAGGTTAGGACTTGAGCCAAGTCTATTCTCGAGTCACGAAGACTACCTCTATCTGTATGCTTATCGCATTATCAACGATAGTTATGTTTTATATACATCAGTATGTCTATTCTCCAGTCACGAAGACTACCTCTATCCATATGCTTATCGCATTATCAATGATAGTTATGTTGTATATACATCAGTATGATGTCAAAGGAGCTTTCCTTAGCGGAACACTTTGCGAAACAAACTATCTGGTGATGCCCCATGGGTTTGAGAAGTTTAACGTTGAGAAGTTTAACAAACAACTCCAAGAGATTGTTGAGATTGTTTGTAAACCAAACAACAGTTTGTATGGTTTGCATCTAGCCGCCAAAGAATGATACATCACTTTATGGCAAAAAGACACAACTATCAATTTCGTCAAAGTATTGTCAGAGGTCTGTCATTTTTGGCGAAAGATTCCTGGTAAACATGGAGTAAGAGAACATATGACAGTTCTTGTCGATGATATTCCACTCTTCAGTCTTCACACCGGATCCATCACGAAGTAGTATTTTTAAGGACGATTTGAAATTCATCTTTTACTGTTGGAAGTAATGATGAGTGAGGCAAAATGGATATTGAAGATGGAAATTATGGAGATTAAAGAAGGATACTTCTTCGGTAACAGACTTTATATACAAAAGATTTTAGAAGCAAAGCTATGGGGTACAAACACGAAACCTGCCAAACCTCCAATTTCATATCTTACAAAAGAAATGACGATTTGCTGCTACTGATGAAGCCGCAACTCAATATCATTCCTAACTCAAAAAAGTGTCATCCTTAGCGACAAGAACAACTAGATCTGCCTTATAATGGACAAGGAGTGCCACTTGATATCATCAAGGTTGCAACAGCCGGGAATTGAACCCGGGCCTGCCGCGTGGGAGGCGGCAATTCTACCACTGAACTACTGTTGCTTGAATTGCCTAAATGCTATTGTTCGTATTGAAGCTGCCGAAGCAGATGCTCAACCCGCCCTTTATCGCTCAGTGGTTGCTGGAGTGGACCCCCTATCTCGCAGATCACTACGGCCACCCAGATTGGTGATTGATTACCCGGCTGAGTCACCAATTTTGATCAATCCTCCTCAGCCTGTTCGTGATCGTGCTGCTGGTTTTGCTACTGTGAGGTTTAAGGAAATTAGTCGTCAGCCACTTAATCAGCTCCGCACTCTGATTAATCGAATTTCTGGAAACCCTCAATTTTCCCGTGACATTCGCCATATTAGTTTTATTGGGCGTAACACTGCTGAGTTTATTTGTACTTCTGACTGTGCTGACAAGCTCCGCAAGGACATTTTTCCAGGTGATGAGGTGCCCGTTGATCTTTTTGACCCTGGGCAGCTTCGTTCTGGGTCTGTTCAATCACTTGAGCAACGTCAAGTTGCTGTAGCAAAGGCTGTTCACAAAAGATTTGCTCACCTCTTGCGAATTACTCATGATCCTGCAGTTTTTCATTATCTTCGTTCTAATCTTCCTGCTGCAGACTTTGAAGCTACTGTTTCTTTAGCCCGTTCTTCGCGTTCTGAACCTACATCTCGCAATTAATGTGGACTTTCCGTTCTGGAACCTTCAACTGTAGAGGTTTGCCTCTGGATTTTTCAGATTTACTTGCTTGGCTTGTTACTCATCAGCTTGATTTTTTAGTTTTAACAGAAACTCATCAGTTAACTTTAGACAGTGTTTCTTCTGAGTATTTGTTGTTTGATTCTCGTCCTCCACCAGACGCTCCTTTGGCATCTGGTGTTGCTCTTCTTATTAACCCACATCGTTGCAGTACTTATCAATTTAGGTTGATTGCATCAGTTCCTTCTGGGTTTGGTTTGTGGTTTAGGTTTCGTCAGGTCGTGATTGGTGGATTTTATTTTCCCCCACGTTGGACTGCGGAAGACTGTTTGGGTGCATTATCTGATTTTCCTCAATTTGTTTCGAATTCGGATACACCAGTAGTTTTGATGGGTGACTTCAATTTTAGAACTCAGAGCACTGGTGATCATGTTACTAATGCCCGTGACAGAGCACTTCTTCCTTTTTTTACAGCCCACTCACTTTCATTGGTTGTCCCAGCTTCTTCTTCAGCTCGTCGCCCAACTTTTCGTTCCCACTTAGGGAGTTCAATTATTGATTTGTTTTTTGCTTCTACTTATGTGACAGCTTCCTCTTATTTAGTGCATGATCAACCCCAGTCTATGGCTCCCCATCCTTCAGACCATTTTGCAGTGACCTGTTCATTTTCTTTAGCTGGCCCAGATCCTCAGGCCACTGTGCCTCCTCCTCTACCTTCTTGGAATCTCCCATTGTTAAAGGATGAAGTTATTCGTAAGTCGCACAGAGAAACTGCTAAGATTCTGCTTCCTCCAACATCAGAGGCGCTAACAGCAGCATTGGAACCACTTCAGGTCCCTGTGGGGACTTCTCTTTCTCGTGCAGTGGCCCAGGGAGCAATTGATTCTGCATTTCAAATTATAGTTGATTTTGTTGAGGCAACAGCAGTTCTGACATTGGGACCACCAACACCTCGTCGTAGAGCACCAGCGACCACTCCTTTGCCCCCTGAGATTGCTTTGTTGCGTAGTAAGGCTCGTTCAGCATTCCGTGACTATTATTCCCTCTTTCACCACAATTCTTCTGACCCTCTTCTTCCTTTTCTAAGAACTCGCCAACGTGATAGTCACAAAGCATTCAAATCAGCTCTGAGATCACACAGGCGTAAGACAAAAGCAAATTTTTTTGATGACCCTAGTTCTTCATCAGTGCCTTCTCTTCTGAAACATGTGTCTCATGCTCGGCGCTGCGCTAACTTTCGTACTTCAGCTAATGGTTTAGATTTTGATCCTCAGTCTTTAGCCAAATATTCTGATCATTTTGCTAGTGTCTACAATGCTCAAGCTGCTGACCCAGTTTCACCTTCAATTGTTCTGTGTGATTTTCAGCTGCCATTGGATGTTGAAGCTTTTGTTCTAGCTATTAGGGACTGCCCTTTGGAGTCTGCCCCGGGTCATGATCGTCTGCCTGCAGAACTTTATCGCCCAATTTCAGCTATTCTTGCTCCATTGTTCTTGCAACTTTCTCAGTCCATTTTTCACAGTAGTCTTACACCCACTTCATGGAATCTTGGGCTTTTGCACCCAGTTTGGAAGCAACGTGGTACGCTTGGTGATATTACTAATTATCGCCCCATTACTCTTTCGTGTGTTGCCCGAAAAATTTTTGAGCGAGCTTTGTTGCCACATCTTTATTCTGCTATCACGTCTCAACGCCCACTTGATGCTGCCCAAGCGGGATTTCAGTCACACCGCTCGGGAATGGAATGTGTTTTTGGTCTTCAGGCATGTATCTCCCGTGCGTCTAATGCCAAGGTTCCTTGGGTTGCTGGATTTTTAGATATTCAAGCAGCTTATGACACCACAAATCGTGCAATTCTTTGGGCTGAGCTTCTTTCTAGGGGAGTACCGTTGCCATTTGTTTTTGTTTTGAAGTCTCTGTTTGATTTTTGTTCTTCCAGAGTGGTTGTTGCAAATTGTTTTTCAGATGCTTTTGATTTGTTTAGAGGTTTGTTTCAAGGTTCTGTTCTCAGTCCACTTCTCTATATCACCTTTCTTGATCCTCTACCTGGGCTCCTCCGACCATTTGCCCCACCTATAACACTCTCTCATCCTGCCAAACCACGATATAATTCTTTTTTATTTGCAGATGATTTGGCCTTGTTTGCAATTACTTTGGATGCTATGCAGGTTCTTCTCTCTGTTTGTGACCAGTTTGCCCAAGCTCGTGGTTTTTCTTTTGCTCCTTTGAAGTCTGTGATTCTCACAAAATTCCTATTCCTGCTCATTCGCCTTTGCTTCTTCATGGTCAACCTCTGCCTGTCAAGCCTTCATTTCGTTATCTGGGTTGCTTTTTTTGGAGATACTGGATTTGATGTTTCACTGACTATTTCCCATCGACTTGCCAAAGCGCGCGCAGCTTCTTTTGCTTTGCTTTCTTTTTCAAGGATGTTTGGTTCTCATTCTCTGGTTGTGGTTCGTCATTTGTTTTTGTCTTTTATTCGACCTACGCTTGAATTTGGTTTATATTTTATTCTTCCCTCTGTTGCTGTTTGCAAACCAGTTCGGACTTTTATTCACCAATGTTTGTGTCGATTTCTTCGCCTTTCATTTTCCACTTCAATTGCTGGGGTTTTACTGTTTTTTAAGTTTCCTGACCTTCAGTTTCGGCTTCAATATCTGCAGTTTCAGATGTTTCAACGTTGGCTGGATGATGATGCCCCTGATATGGTTCACTCTATGTTGTCATTCTTTCTTCACCAGGGAAAGCACTTTCGTTGTTCTCCTGTCCCTTTCAACAATCACTTCCTCTTCCTGGCTGCAAATGTTGTAGTTCCCAAACCTTCTGATGTTATCGCAAATCACTTTCACCAAGTAGCCTCATCTGCCTATGGTTCTATAGCTGCTAGCTTTGCTCCCCTTGCATCTGCACACCCTCATGCGCTAGCAATTGCTCCTCCATGCTTCCCTATTTCGTCAATCTTGAGGCTTCTGCAGTATCGCCTTGGACGTTTGTTTTATCACCCCCGCAAGCAGTGTTGTCACTGCCGCACTGCAACTCTCTCTAGATCTCATGTTTCAGAATGTTTGCGTCTTGACCTATTGTTGCCTCCTGTTCCTGTTCCTGTTTTACAACTTCCGCTTGACGTTGCAATTGATGGCCTTCGTCCACTTCGCATTGTCAACCCAGTGAATCTTGCACCGTGGTATCTAGTTTTTCGTTGTCTCCATAAGATTTGGCTTCACTGTATGGGTCTGCCATTAGAAGTTTCTCCTCCAGACTCCCTCTTTGGCCCTGCATTTGTGGATCTTTAACGTTTTCTTTTCTCATTATTTATTACTCACCTGTTTTTTTGGCACCTTAGCAGTATCTGACGGGTAGCCACAGGTTTGAGTTTACATTCTCTGTTTTGCTTTGTTGGTTTTCCTTATGCTGCGCGCGCTTCCCTATGTGCTGGTCCATGACCATCTTGTAAGGCACTTTGGGTGTTGTTTTTTGTTATGCATTGTATGTGCAAAATAAATAATAATATTGTTAAAAAAAAAATAAAAAAAAATCTATATATATAGGAGACCTCATAGTGGCTCAGTCGGTACGAATGCGACTTTTCGAAGCTAAACTCCGCGGTTCGAATCCTATAGGGGACTGGATTCGAATTTCCTACGAAATATATCTCTCGCAATATCGTGTCACGTGCAAGTACCGCGCCACACCTCCTTCGATTCGCCATTGCCTTCGCTCCTCTTTCCTACGGCTCGCACGGCTCCCCAAGTACTGAAGATTCCAAATCTTGGTTGAAGTACACGTGGGTGACATGTACTGATTAAGCATTGTCAATACATGTTATAACATTCAAAAAAAAAAAAAAAAATTCGCAATACATGTTATAACATTCAAAAAAAAAAAAATTCGCGGTAGGCCCACCTGATCATTTCCGCCTACCTCTTGACATTGCAATTAATATGCTTTCACCACGGCCTTTTTATCCTTCCCCTGCCTTTTCCCAGTGGGTTCTTGTTCTTCGTGCACTTAACCGCATTTGGTCAAACTGTCTTGGGTATGAGTTAGTTTTGTCTCCAGCTCCTGATTGTATCTTGTCTGCTTTTGTTGATTTGGATATGCCTTAGTGTTTTGAAACATTTTACTTTTCATACGGCTCGCACGGCTCCCCATGTGCTGCCAATTTACGTGTATTTTTACACTTGTATTTGGATTTTGCACCAGCGGGTGATATGTATTGGTTGGACAATAAATACATATTATGAAGTTCAAAAAAAAACGATTAATACAGATTCTAAATAAAAATTAAATATCGTTAACAGAAGTTCTTTTCTATTTACTTACTATTCACCAATTGTTTCACACTTTAGCAGCGTCTTTACAGGTAGCCACTGGTTTAACTTCTCTGTGTTCTTTCCTGTCTTTCCCAATGCCGCACACTTCCCTGTGTGCTAGTCCATGACCATTTGTGAGGCACTTTGGATGTTGTTCATTGTTAGAGGCTGATCCAACTCTGTCTGTTTCTCAAACAGACACAAAATTCTGGCTAATTAAAAATTCAGGATCTCTGTTTGGGGTCTCTGTTGGGGCATTCTTCAAACGGAGCTAATTTGCCTCCGTTTGGCATCTGCTTTACACATTTGTGTCTGTTTGACTCATCAAAAATCTTCCAAAAACAAGGCAACCTGGAGCGTGCACCAAGAGGCAGAGAGGCAAATAACAGGTTTGACTGCCGTCAAATAATGCGCTGACAAGCATACAACGGCAGAGTGTGGGTTCGATTAGCAAATATATAATACCCAGGGCCTCTTCTAGCAGCAGTAGGGCATTTTTAGCTGTACTTAGCTAGCACAACAGCTCCAGGGTCCGTCTCTTCACCCAGGTGAATATGGGGTGATGATAAAAGCAAAATTCCCTTGTTGCACACAAGCACTCTGTGGCTAATACAAATCAAGGCTGGGATTGCCTAACCAGGAAGACTGAGCTGTGTCAGTGTTTGGTTTGTTCCACTGTCTCGAGGAACCAGCTCTCACACCAGCACTAAATATTCCCACACAGAACTTCCCACACCATAACAAGAACATTTAACAATGACAATAAAGAAAATAAAACAGCATGACTGCCCAAAACATTAATCGAGCAATAGCATAAAAAACTCTCAAGCCCAAGAGAAAAAACCCATTGCGCAAAATAATGAGTAAGTCCTCCAAGGATACGCAGAATTTAACATGCTAGGGCAGTTTTAGCTGTGTTGAAGCTAGCACAACAGCTCCAGGTTCCGTCTGTTGGTCCAGTACCTGTTCTCCCAGGTGTGTGAAAATGCCAAATAATCAGGCAGGCTGTACACCACACCAAGCTGATCAGGCAACCAGGGAATACTGTGGTCTGTTGTCAAAGACATTGGTCACATCAGCTCCTATATTCAAGTGTACAGTGCATGTGGGCATACCTGTGGTCAAAGACCTTGCTTGGCCAAATGAGCACCAAGCCACACCACATTCACTCACTCCACGCAGAACCTGCCAAACTTGGAAATAAATGCATGAACAAGTCCATAAATAACAGAACGAAGAAGGATTGAAAAAAACTTTGAAATCCAAGAGAAAAAAGACAACCCAAAGGATGATCCATGTAGCGAACAGTCATAATCACTTTTCACGCATATCCTAGATATTTGACCCCATGAAAACTAATACATGTCATTATACTTTATCTCATTAGCAAACAGACTTCCACAAGGTTTGGGAACTGTGCAAATCGCAAATGCCATACAAACTTGCGCACTTACATTCGGTGAATCTCAAACCCTAAGCAAATTTACGATAGCAGATATTAATTTTGAGTTTTGGAACCATTCCAAGGGCGATGTTCGAATATTGAATATACGAGCTGTCCCCGAGTCGGTCCGAAAAAACAACATGTGCTCATCACTATCACTTTCCGAGTTATCGGGGTCAAAGTAAAAATCCAGTAATAGTGGAACAGAGTCTTCAGTTCAGTGTCCAATCTTATTTTGGGATACATTGTTGTCAGATCTTAATCAAATCAAGGACGTACTGTAGGTAGTGATTTGATGATCATCAGAAGCAGTTACTATCTTGTTGATAGCCACCTCTTGACGGGTTTCTGTTCACCACACTAACTTCCCAGATCATTTACTTGGGCCAAGCGGCGAAGCATCTACCTACCTTAGACTCCTGAATGATTTTTGCAGTTTTAGGCGATTGCTCAAGATGCACAGCGTCCCATCCCTACCACAAGTCATCGACTTTTTCAACGCTTCCAAAACAGTCTCCTCTGAACCATGTCACGATGAAGCGTCGGCATGACTTGTCAGCCTGCACCACCACTCTTCGCACTGGACCTTCCAGTTCCAGTTCCGCCCGCTACACTATTTTGACCGAAAAGCACCGTTTCTTCTGCCACAAGCATGTTGTTCTGTCCCTCCGCGCATAGAAGCATGTACGTTGAGAGCTCGTCCTGCTCTTGTCTACCGCAGGGATGTCGTAACCAGCGACAAGGAAGTCGCCTCCCATGGCGATATCCGCAGACTCAAAGTTTGCCCCTCAAACGCACCATCGTACCAGGTCGCCGTCTTGGCAGCGAGATCAACTAAAGCGATGGTCCGGTTCGAGAACCCGACGCACAGCTTGCTCTGTGAGGTTATGACCAAGTACAATTCCCAACGCCTTCTTGAATTCTTCCATAGTTAGCCCACCGTCGATGCGTTCTGAGAGAAACAATACATAGTAGCATGTTTTCACGCATTATAACTGACATTACCTGGAAAATGCGCAAGTGCTCACGAAAGCTTTGCAGATTCAGCTCTCGTTCCGCGCGATATATCGCTGCATCTTTGAGAACATTCAAATAGGAGCTCGCGGCAATTGTTGTGTTGTTGCGGGAAGCTATGAAGTGTCACCATCTGCCCCACTTCCTACCATCCAAGAGCTTCCCATTCTTTTCTGGAATTGCTGCAATGTTCGGAGCTGCTGTTCCGGATGCTGTTGTCACGTCAGTTGAACCGACCTTGATGGGCGGAAGAGTACTCATTTGTTCCCAGCAATTTTCAAATCCTGAGTTTTATCGAAGTAGATCCAGTGCTGGCCCTGAATGCTGGGCCAGTCTTCCATTACCAAATCAGACCAATAAAAGTTAATGGCAGTGTCTTCTGCTTTGTGCTGAAGTGATGGTACTCAAGCTTTCCTTTCTTTAAACATGAGAACATAACAACTTTTGGCACACCCAATGTTCCAACCAATTCATGAGGAGTTGTGCTTTCAAACTACAAAGAAAAGACAAAACAAACTGCTCACATGCTTCAATTGCCTGCAATCAAATAAACGAAATAATGCTATCAACAAACTTACAGCTTGCTTCTCAGAACAAAACGTAGTCAGAAAACCATAAGTAAAATGCTGGAAGTTTACAGCAGCAGATGAAGTAGCAGTACCTCCATTCTCTGCTCCATCAAATGGAAAGAGTTCCACCGTAAGGATTCCCTCCCCTCTGACCTCGATATTCTCCTTCAGGATACTTTATAAGACCAATGTCGACCGAAGCCGCCGTCATGGTCCCATCGGCAACACCAGACGACGACTGAGTGGTCACATTCCTGTCATCCAGCACGCACACAACACAAACAAACCCGCCCACTCTTCCAACACCATCCTTCATCGGAGTCAGATGAACCCGCATTATCAGCGCTCCACTTTCACCGGGTCCCCATCCGGCTCTCCGAACCCCAACGCGTTCATGGCAAACCACCACCTCCGTCACAGCACGCCCTTCGCGATAAGCAGTCTGGAGGTTCTTTCGCGCTGATTTGCGCGTGTTTGGGCCCACGATGGTATTAAAGAGCGAGTGGCCGATCAGCTCTGTCTGCGCGACACCGCGAGGGATGTTCAGACCTGTCAGCAGCTGCCAGGACACAAAGATGAGGCTCGCACGGCGGGGATCCAAGACGATGTACTTGGAGTAGGTGTTGTAGAAGGTGGAGATCTGGTTGGACATTGTGGTCATCTGCGTAATGTTCGATTCCGCTCCGATCTGCGTCTGAGTGCCCGCCCCTCGGTTCGGTGTTGGCCCACCACCACGTTGGGACTGCGTGGCGGAATCTTTCGAGCTGAAAATATTCTTGAGCCAAGTTACGAATCCGCGCTCGGAGTATTCTTCCTGGACCATGCTGCTTGCGGACGATAACAGAGCTTCCTCACTCTCCGACATCGCGGGCTCCTCGTCGTCAAAAATTACAGTATTGATGTTTGCCTCTCTGTTCAGGTTGGATGTAACGTCAATCTAGTAAGGAGAAATTAGGTGCTTTCGATCGTGAAAGCGGAAATGCTCACCTGGCCACCCAAAAAGAATCGAATCCTCCCATCGGACGCCCTTAATGGTGCAATAAACACCAAGTTCCAGAACGGAACACCGTCTTTGCGATAGTTGACCAGCAGCTCTGTCACTTCCTGTCCACTGGCGACAGCTTCTCGAATGCGGCGTACCGGCTCGGGGTCCGTAAGCTCTCCCTGCAAGAAACGGCAGTTGAACGGAACAATCTCCTGCCGAGTGTAGCCTGCACCAAAAACTTATCATCGATCAAGCTTTTGCTGTACTTTGCATCGATATTACCAGTAACAGCAACAAAACCATCAGATGCAAGAACGATTGGGTTATCATTTATGGTCGGGTCAGTCAAACAGAAGCAATCGCCGAGTCCAAAAAAGTTGCGCGATCGGCTACTGGCGAGTGCACGCTGAGCAGCCACGGCCAGTTGATATTTCACAAATCTTTGAAAAGAATCCCTGAAAGAAACGTCTTATTTTGATATCACTAATAATGCCAAGATCTGAACTTACGTATACATCAGTTGGTAAACGTGGTTCTGCGCGTCTCTGAATATATCATGCGCAAGCAAAGCAGTGAACTTTGAGATTTGTTCATTGATACGTTGCTGTTGGCGCTGGTCAATGTTAACCTCCAGGGGGGCGGATGGAGTCATATGTTCGTGTTGAACATCATCCAGTAAGGTGCGAAGCATCCCTTGGAACTGCCTGATCTTGTTAACTTTGTACCAGAACTGAATGTTCTCTGAAGATCGCTCGGAAGCAAGGAACTTGGCGAACTGATTCGATGGATTAGCAAAGAAAATTGTTTGCTCTACTAACTAAACATACCTTGTGCAGTCCCACAGGAGAAGCAAGTAACTTTGAAAAGGTAGTTGGGCTGAGATAGCTTGCAAGGAGCTGCTCGTGGTCGCGGTTGGGAATGGCATGGTGCGGTGGTGCACGAGTTCTCTGCTGGGACACATCCACATTGAAGGTCAGTCCATTCATTCCACCTCCTGCGTTTATTTCGCCAAAGTCTGGTCCAGACGCAGCTGGAGTTTTGGGCGAAGTAGATGAAACTGAGGTACTGGACGCATCGGGAGTGATCGGTTGCGACCCTGTGGTGATATGCGCTCCTGAGCCAACGGGACCCACGCCAGGCCTTGGAATCGAGCCGGATCGGGCAAGATTGTTACTGCTGCTGGAGACAGAGGTATTGCGTGAGGCAGAGTGGAAGCAAAGGGGACGAGATGGAGAGTAGGATTGAGGGGCATACATGTTAGCTTGCGCAAAACCTTCAGAAGCAGCCGACCGGATCAGTCCATGCGAAGTGGGATGAACTGGGGTTTTGATGTTGGTTTCCGGGGTGTATGCGTACGGCGAATCAAGTTCAGGCTTGAAATCAGAAGCAGCTGCCTGAAAATCAACGCCTGCGTTGTAGTAATATTGATCGCCAAAGTGAGAGTAGCTGTCTGGGCCAGCAGCGGCAATCGCAGGAGGTACTGAATTCTGAATGGAAGGAGCACTGGTTTTGCCAACAGGATGTGCGCCCGAACGAAACGAGCCGCCCAGCTGAGAACCGCTTGGTTGAGATTGCATTGCAGGTATTCCGGATCCGAACGAAGACATGGTAAGGTGGATGCAGCAGAAGGTGGGCGACGGAGATAGATTTTATAGTCCAAGTGGTGTGGTGTTTGTTGGGAGAAATAAAACACAACGCAACCCAGTTTGAGCTCAATCCGGAGGAGCTTTTGCTAAGATCTACAAATAACCGGACCGATAGGACTATAACCAATGCGGCTAAACGGGCCGAATGTCGCGAATGTCCTTCGCCCTCAAGGGATCGTGGGCAGCCCGTCTGCTGGCTGATCTTGGCTGTCGGTAATATTAACAAAAATTTGAGGTGTGTGTGGATTGCTAAAAATTTATCACACATGATGACAAGGGGGCACTGCTGCTGGGTGTTCACATTTCACTATTACATTATAGTTTTACGACAATAATCTGTTTGTCTATTTTTAGTTCCATTTTGGATCAATACTCAATCAAATTATCCAATCAATAACACTTTTCGCCCTATTTGATCTCCCACAAGAATCAGCTGGGTTTCAAACTTGAAAGCGAACATGTCTTCCCCACGGCCAGCGTCGCTGGATCATCGGTGGTCAGGGTACAGCTCGGCGTCTCGTCGTAGACATCACTTGTATGCAAACTGGTCAAGCACCACTTTCGCTGGTGGGACGCTGGATTCCGGCTTCTTTGAAGGCAGTCCGCGCACTTCTGTCTTGGGAGCTGGGAAACAAGGTGATCTGTTTTTTAGCAAAGTAAACGAGAGTGTCCCCTTCCAAGATCTTCCCACGAACACCACCACCAAGAAATTGTATAAAGCGTTTCTGAGAGCGACAAGTCTGGATGTCAACGACATCGAAATGAGCAGGTTGGTCACATCATTGTGGATTGAACCTCGTCTCTTACTGTGGTGGCGAGGAATTGCTGCGACATGGATGTGGTAAAGTTGAGGTAATTAAGTGAATGTGGACCTTTATTAACATATCTGGAAGGGGCGCACTTTTGGTCTTCTTGGGCACCTCAGCTGGGTTTACAGCTGTGAATGATGCAGCGACTCTTTCTTTGTTATCAGTGGCTACTTTCTTCACCGTGAGTACTATTCGATGGTCCAGACATGCACAATTTAACGATATTCGTTTTTTCTAGTTATTGAGCTTCCACATGATCCCTTTCGTAAGGTACAGCAAGATTCAGCCCACAACCGACAATCAGCGACTCCTTCTCATTGTGACGTCGGTGCTACCTGTCTCGTTCGCTTTCGCCGTGTCGTTGATGTACTTCACACACTTTCTGCGGAACATACAAGATCCTCAGGCAAGAGTTTCCCGTGACTCCTCATTCAAGCTACCACACACTCCTTCCGAATGGTTTACTTGCATGAATGTGATGATTATTACTCCAGCTCTACTCGTTCTTGAGATGTTTCTTTCTCTGGTTCCCATGAAGCCAACCTCTTGGCACGTCCCAACAATCCTTGGTATCTTCTACCTGTTCTTCTTCGAATTAACCGTCATAGCCTTCAAACCAAAGCGAGTATTCCAGAATTGCAATAAGAGTGTAAAACTGACCTCGTACACCTAATAAGGTTACTATCTAACGAATTCTGGGTTCACCCTTATTCACTGGAAAGCAGCCGGTTTATCCAGGGTCCCTTCTTCATCGCTCTTCTTATTGTTTTCTTCTTTATCGCGGCCGGATTACTTGCGGTACGTGACTCTCTCTGCAGAGACAGGGAGGCACGCTTAGGAGGTGCCATTCTGGGACGTCACTCCACAACATCCAGAACTTATCGGTACACCCCTTACTCCGAGGTTTCAAAGCCTCCGTCCGCATATCCACTTCGCCAAGTGCGCGGGAGCACAAAACCTACGATTCAAATCGTCCCCGACTGTGTCGGCCAACAAGTGAATCAGTGTGACTCGATTGCTCCAGTGCGCTATCCGGAAGCAGAGCCACTTGGCGCATTCGAGCCTGCAGCAATGCAGAGGGAATCTTTTCCTCCCCCACTTTCGGCACAATCCTCGGGTTGGTGGTGGTCTCAGACATCCATGATTCAACTTGGAACTGCAAAGGAGGAGCCGGACGAATACGACTACCAGGCAATGTGCCCAGAGTCGTGGGATTACTCGAACTGCTGAGTGATCTCCTGCTTTTCGTGCACGGTTGGCACAGATATACAGAGATATATAATTTGTGGTCCAATGAAGACTACCAGACACATGGAAAATACAAACCAAACCCATTATCTTCTTTGCGTGCGAATGTTAATGCTCTCCATTTCCACAGTCAAATAAGAGAAATCTGCGCAGAACCAATACTAGACCTTGCTCAAACGGCATGCTCTATTGTGCAGCGCCAGGATCGAATGAAAAGTGTGATCGTGAAAGTGCTCGTTGTCGTCAGCCTGAGCTCATCACATCATCATCAGGGCCTTTTTGAATGTTTGATGCCGTTTCCTACTCACATATTTCAGTTCAATAGGTTCACAGTCCTCCCAATATCCTCCGATCTTACGATCTCGCAGTTAGCTCGTCCTCCTTAGCTGCACGTTAATAGCACGTTTGCAATTACGTTAGAGAGAACAATGGTTTGAGCGAAGAATGGACTTTCGCTACCGTCAAGACACATTTCCGCCACTGTGTTCACATGTAAAAAGGTGTGATCCACCTTCTAACTTTCCAGGTTCAAAAACAACGCCGCATCCTCCTTCGCGCTATCCGCTGTTCCGCTGCTACACATCGCAAACTTTACGCAATTCATCGATATATCATAAATGTTCAATTCTGAAAATAAGTCTGCAGCCAAATCGCCATGTTCTTCCATCCAGAACCTCGCATCGCACAGATGCCTCAACGTATGGACTGTCATCTTGATCCACCAAACCATATGCAACCCCGGTGAATCAACTAATTACACGCCCCCTAAGCAGGAAGGTGGTCGTGGTTACTCTACCGAATCTGGGTATTCCGATTTCAACCAGAGCAATTCGGGTAGCCCACGGCCATCTCATGTCCAGCCCAACTGGACCCAGTACGGTTCGCAAGCACCAGCATTAGACGCAAGCGATGGAAAGCAACAAAATCCGTCCGAGCATATCAACAATTTTCAGTTTCAATTGCAACTACCGTCATTGGGTGGTAGTTAACCCACCTCATGAGAAAATTCACTGACTCAAGACCGGCTCGGTTGAAATGTCTAAACTCGTAATGTCATCATTTCTGGAGCCGTTCGTCTTGCTGTGGTGGCGTGGATGACACCGATCGGGCGTATCATTCCTACCATTCCCTGACCCACATTCAGACCAAACGCAGTGCAGCCTTTCTGGGTTCTGCCATGCACTCCCAACCACAGCCAAATCATTCAAGGGTCTGTCTTTATCCTGCTTCTGATCGTCCTCTTCCTTGTCGCTTCCGTCCACGCCGTCCGCGACTCTTTTCTCAAAGTGCGCGCTAAGTGAGAATGGGGGGAGCGATCATCGGAGGAGCGCGGAGTTCTTCTGTCCACGCACCATCCAATGCACCACCCAAATCTTCCGACCCGATTTCTTCGAACTCTTCTGCATGGGATGGTAGAAATAGTGGGTATGGGCAAAGAACCTGCCAGAATCCGAAAAGGCGCAACACCACAAACGTGGAATGCGACTGCACGGTCGGATCGTGGAAGCCAAAATGCTTGGCCGGAGTGACACTATGCCTCTCAAGAAGCTGGTTATCTAATGTTTTGCTTATTGATTGATGACTTTGAGGAAGTTTTGAGACATTGGTCTACATTCAATCGAATGTGGGCATGAATATGATCTATAGATTAGTAGTAGTTGTTCAATCTCAACGGTTTTGTTAATGTTAATTCTGAACACGTTTTTGTTAATTTCAATTCTGAACACAAAGTCTGATAGCTGCAACAACAGAAACCGTCCGACAATGTTGCCAACCAAACAGAGATCTTTTGCAATCGGCTGAGAGAGGCCACTTCATCCATACATCCAATCAGGGTCATTCTCTTCCACTGCAGCACGGGCGGCTTCGTGTACCTCAGCCATGGAAGACCCAGGCGGCACTTTCTGTACGTCCGTAGGGAACTCACGACGACAAATCGGGCATGTGTTATGAGAATTTAACCACGGTACAACACAGCCGCCGTGGAATCGGTGTTTGCATGGTAGTTGCTTCGCTACCAGGTTTTCAAATGGTTCCACACAAATCGGGCATTCTTTGTCCATTCCGGGTTTAATGTCTACCGAAGGAATCGACTCGATGAAGGCCTTGGAGGCTGGTGGTGGACCCGAGCTAAGAGTTGAAATATCATTAGCAAAGCCGCAAGCGAACTGCCGTAAATGAAAACTCACTGTGAGTTGGACTCCATCTGAAGCTGCATCAACAGCTGATCGAGAAGAATCATCCCTGATTCAGCTGAAATTCCGCCTGGGCCAACACCTTCCTGAAGTGCGTCCCGCTCCATTCGACCACGCATGCGCTCAAAAAGGTCCATGACCGCGTTTAAGTTCAGCTCGCGGGATTCCTGGTCGTTCAAGGAATCAAGGCGGTTGTTTCGCGCTCCAGTTCTAGGTGGCTCAATGTCATCGAAGAACGAGAAGTCCGATGTAACTGGTGGGGTGCGGGACTGATTTCTAGAGGACGAGCTACTTGAAACGCCATGTTCCTGATGTTGAATTGTCAGTCATGCACATAGAGGAACTCACACAATACCTCGAAGTAGGATGCCATAATTGGACACGTAAGCAAAATGCAACCGCCCCACCAATAACCCACTGACCAAAAAAGGCGGTAAAATGTGAGACAAGCGATATATTATTCATTACATATTGTTGGTCAGCATAGACTACTTCTATTGATTTTCTTGATTCCCAGAAAAGAGAGAAAAAATAGTAATGCATAACAAAACTAGCAGGCGATGCCAAAATGTTGGTCAATTCAGGTGGTTCGGTGTTACGCCATGAATAAGGTCATAGCCTCTGTTGTTAGACAGTTTCTATTTCGTCCCTTGGGCAATTGCTCACTGCGATATCTTTTCCTTCTCGTACACCACCGTTGAAACTAGGATGTAGCGATGCGGAAATAATGAGACAGAAGCATGAGAAAGCCGCTCAGAAGGCGGCTGCCACCGGCAAATGATCGCATAATCACACCGCACACACCTTTGAGATGGGCGATACGACTCGTCACCCCTTGGCTTCTTTTTGATTATCATAAACCTCTCTATTCTTCCTTGACATTGGTTTGCGAAGAAGTGTGCGCGGCATAATAACCAGAATAATACATCATGATGAACATGTCCAACCTGTAGTTTTCCATTTCTGAAGTGTACGATTGGCATCATACGTGCTGATTGATCCAAGAACAAAATACCTTCAGAAAGTCCGCAACCTGCGCAATGCCGTGAGGAAGCAACAGGGTAATCTTCTTCAAATGAGTGATCAGCTGCTTCGTCACAGTTGGTGTCACCATGCACTTCTTGATGCGGAGCTTCGTCGCTTCCCTCCACTTCTCCCTCATTTCTAGCTTGGGAAATATTCGCATCCCGATTTACAACAGGGATGTCGGAGAACCTGAAGAATCGAATATTAAAACGAAAGTTAAACATCGCCACTGCTTCCCACCGTTGGTATTGATAAATGTCGGCCTGGGCATTATCTCGGTGCAGTGCCTTTAAAACTAAATAGTCGGAGCAGAAACAAGAAGGTAACTGTACACATGTACCTCGTAGTTGGCAACGTTCATGTTCCACCATTCAAGAGCAACATGGTCGCTGTCATTCATTATGCGCCACGAGATTTCGGATTAATTGATGAAGTTTATGTTTGTAAATCTGTTCAATCGCACCACTTCAACTCGAGCCAGAAACAGTTGCATCCCTTGTTTCACCAGAATAGATTTTGAACCTTCCAAATAAGTAAGCGTGCAACGATCTGGGGCTCAAGCTGAAGTGGAGCGATAAACAAGATTCTCTGCAAGCAATCATCACACTAGCTCTCAGGTTAGCCAAACGACAATTGCCACCTGAAGCAATCCATCATTCCCAAATCGATCAAAACATAGAAAGTTTGGTTCAGAGTTCATTCTTGTTACTAGCATCACCAATTCCGATTTCCAACTGTTCACCTGGTTTCGCAGCACTTCCCCCGAATCCATCGTCCAATGGAGGTAGTCCTCCATTTTTCCTCAGTTGGGAGAAGTGTCTTTTCAGGTAGCCCGCAGGATCCTCCTTCTGTGACTTTACCATCCTTTCCAAATATGATCGAGCCTCAGCATCCCTCCGATCAAGCTCATCGATAGATCTCTTATGCACAACGCGGAACGCAAGAGCCATCGCAACACCTCCAAAAATCGTGAATCCCATGAGAAGGAATGCGAATGATCCGTTCGACATGTGCACCGGTTTCGTTGCGTATGATGCTGACGCTGTGCTTTCAAAGCCCTTGTATTGGGTCCAATACCACTGATGGTAATGAATGTCTTCACCGACCGGAGGGTCACCAGGATTGTGACCACGATATTTTCGATGAGACTGAGAAGCCTGACTCCCATTTCCGTGCATATATTGCGATGCAGCTACTTTCTCTCCTAGCTTAAATCGGTCGGAATCATAGCTTTTGCGGGTTGCGGGGTTGGCGAGTACTCCGTGTGCGCGTGCAACGTTGATGAAGCGAGTTCTTGCGGCCTCGATTGAGGATTTGGTTGTGCGTCCGTGGGTTGCGTTACGATCGGGATGAAGATGCAAGACCAGATTCCTGTACGCTGCTCTTATCTCCTTGTAGGTTGCAGTTGGCTTTATCTCCAGTACATCGTAAAGACAAGGCGATTTTCGAGATTCGCTTCGAGTTGATGTCGAGTAAAACGAGCGAAATGCACTCTCTTTGAAAGCGCCAGTTGATGTGTGCTGTTTCAATGCTCGGAGTGATCGCATGCATGTTCTGGCGGGTGTGAACGCGAATCGGGAAGCCATTGACAATACCGAGCATGTGGCGTTGGGTCTTGGATTTGGGGGGAAGCGATGATCAGCACAGAAATCAGAAAAACGAGCACAGAGCGGCGTAAGCTTATCGCATGATAGCTTCTGCGAGATCATGATCCAACGAGAACGTGAAAACGTGGCGTTTGTCGATAACAGTCATTGCAAGACCCTTTGGACAACGATTCCGTTTGTTCTTCGAACCCAAACTTGGTTCATATCATATAACAGTCTTATTTAGATGACCACAAGAAATACAGAGGCGCATACGCTTAGAAGAAATCAACCCAAACGAGGTTGTCCCATCAATTCCCGAGAAGCTGATCATTACCGAGACTATTTGTCGTGCATCGGAACCTGGTTAGAGAGTATCTGGAGCAGTATCCCGAACGCATGGCGAAATTGACCGACGTGGACCCGTTCGCATGCTCACTATATGACATGGTTGCGATGATCCATGAGCGGTTTGAAAACCTGAGCGCGGATTCCTCGCCTCTTCCATCCGCATCCTTTTTCGCGCCGTACCTGCGCTCTCTTCCCGAAATGTACTCGCTCCCACTATGGTGGCCAGATGAAATGGTGGATCGGGAGTTGCGAGGAACAGATCTTCACTTTATTGCACAGGAAAGGCGAGGATTGCTGCGAGAGATGCTGAGCGTGGTTACAAAAGCGAGCGAAGCGGACAAAGTCTCTCCTCGGGGATCATTAACATGGTAAAATGAGCTTTTTGCCCGTCAAAGTCATGCATTTTTAAGGCAGAGCTTCTTGTGGGCATACTCTGCAATCTCTAGCACAGCTTTTCCAAGGCAGAAAGGCTCCAAGAACGGATCGGGTTCACAGACCGTCCAAAAAATTCAGGCAATACGATGTTCGCGGTTATCGGCAACTCAGACCAAACTATTGTTGAAGGAGAGCCGATCTTTTCGATTGGAAATCCACGAGTGGAAGAATGTGAAGCGTGTGTGTGACCAATTCTTGATATGGTCAGGGAGAATAATCGATCAACACATATGACCTCTCGCTTATCGCCCTTCTGCATTCCACAGCTCAATCACAAGATGGGCCAAACCGACCAGGGAGGGTGTGAAGTTTGTGAGACAGCAAGAGTTCCTTGAAGGGAAGAGCTTTGTAAGTGAAGTGAATGGTCTTGCACAACGTCCGGATTTATCTGACCGAAAGACTTTCAGTAACAATTTTGGTTCATAAGGCAACGAGGTAAGTTAACCACACTCGTTATAAGTTCTCCAAAGGAGACGATTCTCATATATCGCACGGAATTTCTGAAGCAACTACGGGGTTTGTTTTGACCCAAACCCGCAGACTACGTGAAGCTTGAGCTAATTCTTGCTCTCCCCTCCCACCAAGGCGATAGCTTCGATGCCGATCTTCACTCATCACGACTCTCACTCTTCGAAAAATATACTCTTTACACTACAACCACGAGCGACATGCCCGGCAAAATCTTTAAGTTATTCAGTGGCGATGAGCTCCCCGTAGATCTGCTGGGCACCTTACGGATCATGGTTGCGGCTCGCTGAGAGTGCGAGAAACTGCAAGGGCTTCCATGCTTCACACACTATTTACTATGGCTGACAAGAAACGAGAGCCTTTGGCAGCGATGGTGCGAGGTGCTGAGGATTGCGCTAGCGCAACAGAGGAGAAATCCGATTTTAGAGTAAAGTGTGCGTGAGTGTACAGACGAGTTATGGGACGACTTTCCCGGTTTCCAAGACTCAGAGGGCTTATTAGTGGGAACAGATATATTTGGGCAGCTCTCAAAACTAAACGACGCAGCGGATCAGAAAAGGAAAGATTTCAAGCTTTTTTCCAGACACCAGTTTTGCACGAGTGTGGATTTGGACCCACGGCTCTCGGAAGTGCTCAAGTATTTATCTTTTGTGATACTAGTGGAGGAAAAATGAGGATGAGTCAGATAACCCCGCTGGACTATTCGATGAAGACGACGTTTTGTGCATCTCCATCCTCTGGGAAGCGGCGGCAAAGGACACTGACTGCGATCATTCGCGGTCTGAGTACTTCAAATCAAGTATCGGCCCGGGAGGAAAGGAAGTTGCTCAAAGTTTATGGTAGAGTGACTTTGGACCGGGCCACCATAAATTCGGGAGCACAACGAAGGATTGTTTTGGGCCGTCGTTCTACAGCTTCAGCAGGAGTCGATCCCAAGCAGAACGTGATGCAGCTGCACTAGCCAAATGCACCCAACCCCGTTCCCGACGATCCCAACTCTACTGATGACAGACTTCGTCCAGCTCAATAGGAGACTGATAGCTTTTGTACCTCCAAAAATTAGCAGGTCAAACCAAAGGAAAGGGAAAAGCGGCTGAGACAGCAAAGTCATTTCATTTTGAAAGTTTTGTGGGCGACTGCCATTGTCGAGCATGTGGGATTACACTTGACGCTCAACTGTTTGCATCCAGCGAAGAGACTGTCCCTAGCGGATTGCTGCTTGCGGCGCTGATAGTTCTAGAATTAGGCTTACGGTCTGTATTAGAGAAGGACATCACAAGATGATATACATAAAAAAGAAACATTTTAGAAAATTGGTATGTAATCGTTGATTCTCTCCTTCTGCTGCTGGGCAATACATTCAGCGATCCAGACGATGTTTCGGATTTCCTGCTCCTTCAACTTCAAGAAGGCGTAGAAAACTCCATAGTGGAATTGCTGCAGGAAAGCTCGTTTGTTCAGGTAGACTTCGTACTCAAAGAAGCGGTCCTCGAGAGATCTCTCGGTCCCAGGGCCTTGGTCGAAGAACTTGCGGTATTCCTACACACAAATAACATGAGCTTCTCCACGATTGTACTCGAGCATGATTGACGTACACTGTAGAGCTCGATCGCCAGTCTGACTTGATCTTGATCATCAGCCTTCGCAAGTCTAGAAGTGCCATCGGGGAACAGCCGGCCGCAAGTTGGGAACAGTTTCGCACGATCGTCCTTGCTGAGCTCGGTGCCGAACGAGTTGATAGTGATGTTAATAACCCGCCGATCAGCCTCAAACTGATTTCGATGGTAAGATTTCACAGTCCACACGAGCAATCATTTACCAATACCTTGAGAATCTCACCCATTACTTCTGCCGTTGTTGGACCCAAAGTCTGAGTATATTCGTAGAAATCCTCTAGATACGCTTTGTACAGGGTGTTGCGGATGATTTCGATGTTCATCTCGTCCAGATCTTGCGCGGACAGGCACTTTTCAAAGTAGGGTGCTGAGAACATTGCAAATTTTGTTAGAATTAACAATAGAAAATAGGCACACAGGCAATGTGACCCACCAATAGGCGTTTCGACCAAAACTGTGTTGAAAAGCTCTTGGACATTCGTTGCGACGCAGAGAGCAGCTATGGAGTCAAACATTCCCAAGGGATGGCAACGCTCGAGCAATTCGTGGGTGTCCCGCTCGTGAAGTGTACCAGTGATGAGCAAGATGATGTTGTCGATCATGTAAGAATATCTGTATAACCAAACTAGTCAGATTGGGTTGACAGAATGACAACGACTTGAACAAAGGGCCAAATCCAAAAGAGCTGGCTCGCAGCAGCAATGAAAGTTCTCCAAATGGCCCATCTGAGCACCCTCATCAAATAAATGGAAGAATGCTCGAGCCGAGCAAAAATGCCTTCCAACGCACGTTATGTAGTCCAGAAACTTTGCCAATTCAGGTCCCGCATTCTGGCGAATGTATTGAAATTCGGCCACCAGCTTCTCTCTTGCACGCTCCGTGATGGTGGTGGTTGCAAGCGGGGATGGCTCGTTCTGCAGGAAGTTACCATAGTCGGTCGCAGCGAGCTGAAGTTTGAGGTCTATGTAGTTGAGAATATGGAGAGAATACGTGCAATAGAAAGGTTGAGCTTAGGAGTTCAAGGCAAAAGTTGCGCCTTTACCATCAAGCGTCTCGCATTGTGTCAGGTTCAGGTAGTTCGAGATGGAGAGAATCCCGCTCTTGAAACCGCGAACGATTCCGTCGAGATAGCCGTTGTCGATGTTGAATGTGATGGACTCCATCGTTTGTTGTTTGCGGGACGTCCAAGCAGATTCAGGGGAAATTGTGTGCACGTGACAGCGAATGTTGACGGTTTTAAGAAAATAGTTTTAATAACAGACAGACTAGCTGATCGAAATGGGGAAGGCAATACACAGACTTGTCACAAGCCCAAATTCCGAAGAAGACAACACCAAGGATGACCGCCCGGACTGTCACCGCAATATTGATGAAAAGCAGCTTTCGCAATTGAGACAGATGGTCGGCGAAGTGCGGCGAACTGACACTCCAGTTAGAGAGGTTTCTGCGGGAGTGAGCAGTCGACTGATCACCTGGTAAAGTACTGGTAAAAGTATTGGATGAGCCGTGGGCCTCCAATTGAGCTCGCCTTTGGAACCATGACTTCAAACTTGAATGTGTCGTTGGTTGAACGAGTTCAGTTGCCCTTTAAACAGAACGGGTTTCACTAAATGCAACACAAGGTTGCACAGCTGATAACTTTACTTATTACTTCCCCTGAACGATCATACAAAGGTATGAGTGGTTTCGACACCCTTGGCATCAACTTCATTGCTTCATTTAATTCCTCAAGCAAACGCCTGTGGTGTTTTCAGACAGTTACACCAGTGCAACATCTTCTCCATGTGTCCTTTTGTATTCTCTGTCTGTGAATCATATCTAAGCGACCAACATCAAAGCCTGTTGAAACTGTATGCAGCGACAGGATGCTGAACGACCGTGAAGAAACAGGTCGCCCAACGTTTGATAAGCTGCAACGTTCCTCTACGCATCTGGAACGCGGGACCGACGACGGAATACGCAGCAGCCACGAACTTTAAAATGCGAAGTAATGGTAACTTGGAGGGTCCGGTGGTCGAACAACCTGCCTCCCTCCGAAAGGTTATCACTACTGATGAATGTGTAGAGAAACTTGAGGTTGGGACCCGTTTTTATAGCCTGTCAGAAAAACACAAAGCCACTACACGTGTATTTCATTAGGTTGTTTTGGGAAGGAAAGAAAACAAAGTCAAGTTTTTGCAATAAAAACAAGCAAGTTTTACAGATCATGTCGTCGTTATGTACATCGAGGCAGTGACGGACTATTGAAGTTCGCATCCTGGCCCAGGTTGTTCACCGTCCGTTCCTTCGTCTTCTTCGGCATCCCCTTCTTCTCCAGTGCTGATCTCCCCATCTGCAGCAGAAAACCTGCTTAACCATGCAAACAGTGCTCGTCTCGTCAAAAGGGGCCTGTTTCGCTGCTCCGCCCGACGCTCTTCGTTTTCATGAAGTACGTGCGCAACCTGTGGCATTAAGGAGCTGGGGATCATGAGCCCTTCTCCAAGTTGCGTCCCAACGAGTTGCTGCTCTGCAACCCGATCACCAGATCTTCGTCTCCCGCTTGGCCGGTCAAAGTTCAAACCCTCATTATCGAGAATCAGAGATGAAGGGAAAGCCCGTGTAAGCGATGGATTGTTGCGTCGAGATGTTCCGAGTCCATCCGAATACGCCCGTGGCATTTGTCGCCCTTGTCGCCTTGCCCTATCGGATGTGGATGTGCCAGGCGGAAACAACATCCTCTCAGCATCGATACCTCTCCACCTTCCGTTGACAGCTTCTCGCATCACTTCGAGGTCATGCATTTCGGGAACAAAGTCTTCTTCATCCCCGGTGCTCTCGTGCTGCTCATCGTTGAGCCAGGCACGCAGTGGTGGCGGAGGGTTCATCAACAATCGCTTGGAGTCGATCGGAAAGACGGGCTCAAAGATCTTGATCGTGTCGTCGATGCCAGATGCGGCTAGAACGGGATAGGATGGGTGGGCTTGGATGACATTACACACTTCCCCATCTGCTCGAAGGACTTGCAATACTCGACCAGTAAACTTGTCAAATATGATCAAGCTCCCATCGTCCGATCCGCTAGCAACATACTCATCCCGAGCCCCCAGGAAAGTCACTATAAATCTGAATTAGTTGTTTGAAAAACTCAAAGATGTAGAATGCCTCACCATCTTTTGTGGTCATGACGTTGCAATGGCCAACGAATCGTCGACGTGGATAGCATATATTTACGGCTTGTCTTCGTTTTTCTGATAGATTTCGCTCATTTGTGCTTGATGTGTCGTGATCATATCCTTCTTCTTCGTCGTCGCCACTATCTGACCCATCGTCTTCATTTTCATTTTCGTCGCTTGAATCTCCTCTCGCGTCGTCCCACGACGAGTGAACCTCAGTCACTTTTGAGCACTCGAGGTATGTCACAAAGTGCGAAATGTATGACCGCCACGCAGCTAACGCGATCGCTCCGCCCGCATCCGGACCGATATCATCAACCACATTCAATTCATCGTCCTCGTTTTCATCCGTTTCGTGAGGCCGGCTTTTTTTAACCGTCTTCGAGCCACTCCCCCATGATTGACCCCCTCCGTCCCGGTCTTCAGACTTGCTATCTCCTTCGTCTGGCTCGTCCAGAGCAAGGCTAATACCTGATCTTACGTTTAAATACCGCTCGATGCCATCCGTGCATGACATGATTGCGGAAAGCCCATCAGTCCTTGACTTGGCTAAGGCTCGTAGGCGACCAACAAGCTTTCCCAGCTCATCGAAAATTGTATCTTCCACTTTTTCTTGATCCGAAATCACAGCCTTGCCCCACATGCACACCGCCCATAGCAACGACGTTTGTGGCAGCGAGTCCTCATTATTCAATTGGATCGCTAGTCTCTCCATTGCCCTCTCAATAGTCTGTATATAGGAGTGAGGGAGATCAGAAGGGGAGACGGGAAGTGTTTGCGAGCTGGAACCGCCACTGAGATCTTCGTCCGTACCCCGTGCCTGTGAAATGTCTGCATCGCCTTCCTCTAATTTTGAATCAGTCCGATCTTTTGCCGCAATCTGATACTTTGCGACCTTTCTCCGCTTTTTTGTTTTGTACCGGGAGTTCTGGAAGACATCCGGTAAGCTGCTTGCGACTAGCCGCAAGCTACATCGAGCAACGTCTCGCTGGAGCATCTCGAGAATCTGATTCAGAAGTAATTCGTCTTGCTTTTGCCGGTTCGGATCCGAAACAGGCGACAAATTAGTGAGAGACCCCCTTTTTGCACCAACTTGCGTTTCTCGAATCACCCGCAGCAATGCTGCAAGGCTGCCCCGCATATCACCGTCATTAAATGACTTTTGTGCAGCGACGAAATGCTCTCGGACCTGTGAGATGATTTGATCCAGTGCGCCAAGACTCGCCGTATCACTATTGCCGAGCCACACCCTTCGCATCGCCCGCTGCTTCTCCCGCGCTTCCTGCTCCAGCTCATCGCGTTCAAAATCAAATAACTGAACGTATCCGGACCCCCAGCTTCCCAGCAATTCTCTTCCGTTCGTCTGCGCAAACTGAACTGCAGTGACATGACTGTCTGTCCTCCTCCGCGCGTATCCAGTTTCTTCGGCCGGCTGATGGAACTTTCGAACGGCTCGTGATGGCATGCGTCGATCATGTACCAGCACCTGGGGGTCAGTTCCGCCGATGGCAAAGTAGTTTGGGTTGATTCTGTTGAGCGAGAGGGCAGTGAGCTCGGAGTTACTTGAGTAATCTACGAGAGGAGGCGGGCATATTTGTTGTGCGTGATTACATTGGTGCGGGACTCTAAGGTCGAACTGGCGGACAGTGCCTATCGGACATTAGCGTATGGTTGACGGTCGGCGGAGTGACTTACCGTCCTCAGAGCAGGAGAGAAAGACAGAGTCTGATCTGGGGTCGGTAACTATACGTTTCACGGCGTCTTTGTGGCAGGTATAGACGGATCGCAACGCGCCGTCTTTCGTTGCAATGTTGAGATCAAGAATTCGAACGTGTCCGTCTCGTGCACAGCAAGCGATGGTGTCATTCGTGTCTCCAAGGAACTGTGAAACAGCAAAATGTCAATAAAAAACATGCAAAATGGTAAAAATGGTGGATGCTACCAGTAAGCGAGTTGAAAACACACCTTAACTGAGAAAATGTTTCCTCGATGACCTGTCGGGATGCGCGCCAAGAGCGGCGATACGCCTGCCGTCGAGAACTTGTGAACACAAACATGTAAATCGTCTGATCCACTTGCGAGAAGTGAGCCGTCACGATTCCTAAGCCCAAGAATCATTGTTTCGAACGACGAGCAACTTCAACCTGACATACCAGTTCAATGCGTTCACACAACCATTGTGGCCGTTCAGCACCTGAGACAGCGTCAGTCGCGACAGATGCGCCGGGTGCAGTCCTCGCTGCTCATGCCTGAAGCCCCCGACCCTCTCCCTATGCTGGATGCTGTGGGCAAGACTGGCTGCCATGCTGTGGCTTGAATTGGGATGTCGGTCGCTTTTTCAATATCACCGAGAGTTCCGAGGGGGCCGGCAGTCCCATGCAGATGGGTGGGGTGCACCGCACGCACGTCCACGATCGCACCAGTAGTCATCGGTGGCCGACTACGTCACGCCACCACTCTCCCAACACCAGCATTGCGCAATCCCTTGGACACCCCATCGTTCAACCAGCTGCCGAAAACACTCGAGCCGCGTCCGTCTGATCCGGCGTATTTCACTGGAAACCCAAAGTACTACGCTGCGCTTCAGGTGATCAATGCTTTGATTCGCAAGTACCGCGGGACGCAGGACGAGTTGTGGGTCCGCAGGGCGAGGTGGCAGGAACAGCTCAGGAGGGACAGATACATTGCATACGTGAAAGTGAAAAGGTCCGTGGTTACGGATTATAAGCGGGATCTCGAGTTTGGAGACTTTGCGCGGTTGGAGGAATCGGAGGGGCAGGAGGTTTCTGCGGCGCTGGCGACGGAGAAGGATGCGCCTGGACATGAGCAGGAAGAGATGCGGGCGGTGTTGCAGATGGGAACGGATGCTTTTGTAGACACCGTTCCGATCGACTTCCACTTTCCACCAGAGACGTATGCGGCTTTGGACAGAGCAAAGTGGCTCACTAGGGAACAGATGGACACGAGGCTCAACATGGGTTTGAAAGAGGATATGTACACAGAGTTTGTGCACAGGCTTGATCTTCTCCGATACTACTCTGGTGGGTTCCTTGTTTGAGAAACGAATAGATTAACGCTGAAATTGTTTGACAGTTACGTATGCTGACGACCAAAGCAAGGTCGAGATCAACACATTGTTGCAGCGCTACCTCCGACCTGGAGAAACCCTTTCTTCAAGTCGGGCGGCTCTGCGCACGTTGGACGAGTTCGGCCGCGCCTTTGCCCGAGGGTCGCGCAAAACCGCCGAAGCATTCGTATGGATGACCCGAGCTGCTCCCCGAGGAGACAGTACTTCGACACCAGGTGGACAGATTTACGTGAACGGGAAGCAACTTGCGTTGTACTTTGAAACAGAAGCCCACCGTAAAGTCTGCGTGAAGCCATTCGATGTGGTACCTTCGACAACTGTAGGAATGGAGGATTCAGGTGTTGGCGCTTTCAATGTATGGGCAATCGTTCGTGGTGGTGGGAAGTCCGGACAGTCGGACGCGGTGGCCGTTGCGATTGCTCGAGCACTTTCCATTCACATTTCCCCAGGGTGGGGTGACGATGCCCCAGAGTGGGTTGGATCTCTGCGACAAAGTAAGTTGAGGGACATACTTCAATCGAAGGCTTTTGGAACTAACGATCAACCATAGTGACTAAGGTGGATACTAGGCAAGTGGAGCGAAAGAAGACTGGCCAGCCAAAAGCACGCAAGAAGTACACATGGTATGGGCAACTCATAGTTGGCTGTGTGGTTTCATGCTTATTTTCGTGGTGGTGCTTATAGGGTGAAGCGTTGAGGTTCGATTTTGGATAGAAATATATTTGATGCATGTGAATAACTTATATGCTGAATCAGCTCTTTCATGGAGAGTAGCTAGCAGGCTGGTACAGTAACAAATCACAGCTTTGGTTTGGGGACACTCTGTTCTGTGCGGTTTCCCATTGCTGCGAGCATTTTGGCATCTTCAACGGTAACCCGGCGGTGAGGAAGCAATGATGTCCCACGCCCACGCCTTGGCACCAACTCAACAGGGACTTTGAGCTCCCGTGCAATCAAGCGAGCAACCCTTTCTTCACAGAACGATCCTTGGCACTGCCCCATTCCAGCTCTGGTCCTCTTCTTTACCATGTCTGTAGTAGTGGCTGGAAGAGGACGATGGATACTGTCCACTATTTGCGACTCTAGCACAGTCTCGCAACGGCAAATGATGTTGTGCGTTGGAAGTTGGTGGTCGATCTTCAGGTGGTCGTCGGCTGGACGATCAGCAAGCGGTGCGTGAGCGCTCCGCGAAGACGGATCAAACTTAAGGTTGCGTTGCATATCGAGCATTTTAAGTGACGGCAATATCTCACCAACCACCATCTTGGCAATGGCGGGAGACGAAGTGAGACCAGGCGAGTCAATTCCCGCAACGTTGATGAAGCCCTGTACATCTTGGGCAGGTTCGACAATAAAATCACCGCGGTCTGACTTTGCGCGGAGGCCGGCATAGGAAGTGATGGCAGCTGTGACGTCAAAGTCGGGAACGGAGTGCCGTGCGGATGAAATGATAAACTCCATCACCTGCTTATTTGTCATGAAAGCATCCTGCCTGCTTCTGGATGTCGGACCAAGCAACAGGTTCCCGTTGAATGTCGGGGACACAAGAATGCCCTTTCCGCGAACTTTGGAGGGGACAGGGAACAACACTCGCTTAACACGAGCGCCCTCGTCTCTATCCAAAAGAATGTACTCCCCTACACAGCAACATATATTCGATTCAGTTGGCCCCAGTAATGAATCCTTAGATGTATTACCTTTCCGGGGCATTATTTTGAAGTCATCCGCACCGACCATGGCGGCAATCTTGTCGGCAAAGAGACCCGCACAGTTAATGATGATTTTTGACCGAATGTCGACAGTTTCATGCGAGCACCGCACTTCGAAACACTCATCCGTCCTCTGAATGTCCAACACCTCGTGCTCCATTCTAAACTCGACGCCGTTCATGATTGCATTTTCAGCCAACGAAATCGTGTAGATGTAGGGCGACACCACCCCTGCATCCGGGCACCAGAGCGCCGCCACGACGTCCGGATGCACATTCGGCTCAAGGTTCCGAATCTTTGCCTGATCACGTATCATCTCAAGCCTCTCAACTCCGTTCAGTCGACCGTTACCCAAAAGGTGTTCCAGCACTTGAACTTCTTCGGCAGAATGAGCGAGTACCAGGCTTCCGCACCGTTTCAACCCAAATTTGAGCTCACGATCGAGTTGCGTGAACATCCGGTTGCCAGGTTTCGCAAGACGTGATTTTAGAGTTCCATGCGTCTCGTCGTACCCACCGTGGATGATCCCGGAGTTCGCCTTCGATGCTCCTTGGGCGACGTCGTTGCTTTTGTCGACCACGATGGTTGATAGATTGTACCGTGATAGCTCGCGAGCAATGGAGCAACCCACGGCGCCGGCACCGATGATGAGCACATCGTAGATCTCCGGGGGAGCAGAGGCGGGGTCGCGCCCAAAAATAAGCGACGATGCAGGCAGAGATGGAATGTTTGGTGGTTGTTGCGTTTGGGAGGAGGCTAGTGTGGTTGAACGGGAACTGCAACTCTTCTTACAACTAGTGCATTGTTCGGGACGGGACGATGTCCCGCACGGCATGTCTTCGATGTCGGTGTTGAGAATGGAATCCATTGGGAAACAGACGAGAACGTGAGCCAGCGAGGTGCACGCACTTTTTGTACTTCGTGCGCCTGGTGAGTCAGAGCTGCACAGGGCTTGGAATGGGGTCCAGAAGAAACTTAATCGGATCGAAGTGATCTCCAACGGAATAATACATCATGATAGTGATTCCTGGCAAAATGGCATTGCTTTGAAAGAATAGGTCTCATTTGAGACACAGCAGGTAATTATCCCCTCCCGAGGGAGAGCGTGCTCGTTGGTTTACACTTGTTATATACACCGATATGAGCTGCGTGGTAATCTCCTCCATTATCACTTTTGTTTCCATCCTTCTCTCCTGATTATCCACACGAAACCCATCCGAATGCCCTTTCAGTCGAGCACTTCCTAACAATAATTCTGCCCCAAAATGTTTTTGTTCCTATCATCCGCTCCCATTCCTCCGTCGTTCCGTCTCTCGGTGCCGTGGCTCGTGGCTGCGTGGATAAACTGCATCTGTGGCTCTGGACATTCAATTTCTCAAATTTCAACTTCCCAAAAAAACAATAAAATTCATATGAAATATCCTTCCTGCCGTTGTGGAACTGCGTCGTTGGGGTCGTCCGTATCTCGCTGATCGTCTTCAATCCAATGGCACAGAACATCGCTGTCCTCGCAAAGGACCTCGGTCTTCCGCTTCAAGTTCTGCAGTACGGAACAGCTATACTCCTGTCCTTCCCGCTCGCCGCTATCTATCGCACTCTCCCATCCCCCACAAATACACAGAAACCAAATCAACAACTACCAACACCTCCGAAAACCATTGGATCCGTCTCGCGCTTGCTCATTGGAGATGCCTCCACTACATCTGCCGTCCGTCTCAGACACATATACTCCCTTGCTGTAACATCGCTGCTTATGGGCAACTTGTTCTCGTACTCCCTCTTTGCGGAAGTCCTTTCCACATCCGTCATTGTATGGGGACTCTCGCTCGTCATGAAGCATTCCGAGGCACTTCACAAAACAGATTCCACAAATTCGAGGATTTGGTTCCCAATACTTGTCTTCGCGGGAGCTTTGCTTCAGCTTGCATCTCAGTGAGTTTATGAAAGGAGATGGAGAACTGTATGTGGTTCTGCCATTTTGCTTCCTGATGATGGTACTTCAGGGATGCTGATATTGTATATTTGCAGTCACATTCGATATCAAGTATGGGACACATCGCTCCCTGACGACTCGGCCCCTTTCTTGATCCTTTCGACAAAATTGGGAATGTATGCATGGGCGCTTTACGATGGCACGCGACCTGCGTCGGTTAGTTGTATCATCGAGCAACAGTATTCTTCTGACCGATGAAACATAGGAACTTGGTCCGGAGCAAATATCCCGCTCGATCCATGAGACACCATCACTTCTCGAGTTTTTGGGCTTCATATTCTTCTTCCCCGGATGGCTCGTAGGACCCGCAATCGAGTTCAGTGATTACCGCGACTTCACCAGGCTTGAGGTATATCTCCAGAGACTATCATCGTTGCTGTTTGTTCAAAGTGAAACACTCCCCAGGGTCACTACAAAGAGCTACCTCAAGATCGATTGATTCCTACCGTCAAACTTGCCGGATTGGGCATTGTTTGCTTGGTCCTTAATCTTGTCACCGCCAAAGATTTTGCCCCAATCGTTCTTACGACGAACGACTTTTATTTGAAGCCATTTTGGTTCAGGTGTGTAATTTTGGTGAGCGCAGTAACCAGAAAGCTCGAACTCTCTTGACAGGGCTGTATTCTTGATGATCGCTGCTTTCATGGCACGTTGCAAATTTTATGCAGCGTGGAAGCTTTCTGAAAGCGCATGCACAATGGTTGGGATCTCCTACAACGGTGTCGGGCCTGAGACTTCCGAGGTGCTCTGGAACCGTGTTGAGAACGTCAATGTTTATGACGTGGAAACCGCGCAGTCGACCCGAGCATTCGTGAACCAGTGGAACAAAAATGCATCGAACTGGCTCCGCCAATCGGTGTACATCCGAATCTCACCCCCAAGTCGCGACGGACGAAGCGTCAGAGGCGTCCTCCGCAGCCGGGAAGTTGCCAACTTTGCAACATTCCTTTGCTCGGCGTTGTGGCACGGCTTCCGACCATCGTATTACATCCTCTTCATCACCGGTGCAGTTTTGACCACCGTTGCCGGCGCGATCCGACAGACGGTGCGTCCATTGTTTGTATCCTCGAGACTGCTTGGAAACTTCAAATGGCTCTACGACATTGCATCGTGGATCCTTACGCAATGGTGCATCGATTATGTTGCGGTTACGTTCTTGCTTTACCGCCTCGACCTTTCATTGCTTATGCTCCGCAGCCAGCTGTACGCGGGACACTTGTTGCTTGCGGCTGGGTTGGGGCTGATGTGGAGCGGGTGGTTATCACGAGGTGCGAGAATGGTGGAAATACACCTTCGGAAAGGGGAGGATGACATTGGTGAGGAGGTGCTCATGAACGAGGCGGCGGAAAGTAGCAAGATGGGTGGGGATGCAAAGATGAGGAAACGTCCAGTGGGTTAATCAGCGATGAAATTGAAAGGAAAAAACTTGCATTGAACTCTTTTTCGTTTTCAATTCCTCATTGCAGTTGTTTGCCAATCTTCATCCGTCATTGTATGGGCTTGCATTGATTGTACAATAGTCTGAAAGCAGAATAGCTTCTGTTCTGGAATCGTTCAGGACTATGGCGTTCTGATGCTGGCCGTTGGGAACAAATTGTGTGGCGTGGGAACGCTAAAGACAACTGGCTGTTGTATCGCCATTTTATGCGTAAATATATGAAAGAGATTTAATAACTCCAGCCTCTTCTACCTTACGGAATTGCACTTGAAGTCGTCCTGAGGTACTCTGCTTTGTGGACAATTCGGTGATCTTTTATGAAGCTAAGCACACTCAAGATCTGGAATGGCTTTGACGAAAGAAAGCTCTATCATAGCTTCGACATGTGCTGCCTTCTATTTCATATGAGGTACACAAATAGAGTTTTGGAAGAATCGTAATCAACAAAGACAACAAAGGCAAGTTGCGGCACGCAGAGTTTTGTTCAACTGAACTAAGAAAACGAACAGATGACACACAGCATGCGCAAAGCAATGTAACCGAAAAATCGATAAGCGAACCAATGGAGGAAGTTGTCCCAACAACAGCGACTGCAGAAGACTCTATCTCAGTCAACAAAACCGCTTCAAATGTTTCCACTGCCAAGCATCCCTCTCGCAAATCAGCCGTCAAGACAACCAAGTCCTCAGACCGAAACAGTGACCGATCGTCATGCGGCGAACATTCCGCTGCTTTGGTCGAAGGGGTTGGAAACGACACGCCCAGCTCTATCGAAACTAACGACGTAATTTTGGGACCCACAACTGGTTTAGGATGTTGTTGACAGATGTTTGACTTTAGGAAACTGCTCGTGAGACGGAAGAAAACTAACTGGCCAATCGCGTTCCTGCATTGGAGGATATTATACAGCGATTGGAACACGAGGTTGCTGAAATGAACGGCGTGATTGGAGCAAACAAAATAGAACAGGAACTCAACCAAAACAATGTTACTCGTCCTGACAAAGACTCAAAGTATGCAAATTAGCCGGCATTGGCCGGAATGGTGTGACGAAAGTACTCACTCTTGAAGAATTGGATGGAAACACCTGGTCACACTTTCTGGAGTGGTTGCGTTCGTCCTTATCGTGATGTTCACTAGGCAATACAAAACCGAAAGACGTTGACGTTTCGGCTGATTAGATTATTGGGATGTTTTCTGCCCAAGCCGTCTTAATTTTTTCTAATGGACTTAGGCCCTTGTGTTCATTCTCAAATCGGCTTTTGCCTCCATTAAAAAGTCCGCATCCTTCTTAAAATATGTGGTTTGAATAATATCATTTGCTTTCGAAACGATATCTTGGTCTGAATTGTTCATCTTGTATCAATAAACGATGTACTGAAAGAAACTCCAGTCGCAGAAACACTGTAAAAGCAAGCTGGTAACTGGTTGAAGCGCGATACCGCGACATGCTTTGCTAGCTAGTTCGGTGATCTTTCGTGAACAAAAGGTGAGTGGCAACCGCATCATCATGTCTCTGCTCAGCTCAACTCTCGCATACTAACAACCCTCATTGCTCTAACTGAAGCTCGATTAACCTCTAGCAAAACGGGGTTAATACAACCTTGATAGCCTTCAAGACCAGTGTAGTCGCTCCAGCTGGCCTCTTATAGCCTCTCCAGCTCGATGCAACCAAAAAATAAGCCGACCCCGCGTTGAAAAGTATATCAACCAGCATTCTCCTCAATCAACTGCATGTTTCGATTGTACCCGACGATCTCTTTCCAGCCAGGACATTTTTCACGGAAACGAAACATATTGATTACGAAGAGGAATTGATCCGCTCTATTTTGACCAACCAAGAGAGCTTCAAGGAAAAGAAAACTATGCACTGTGTGTAATTCCGCATCAACTGCAAAGGTGAACTATTTGTCAAAAGCAGTAAAAAGCGCAACTTTCTCTCCATGATTCTGCCCTTCAGCATAACTATTTTTGCCACTGTCGGCACAAGCTGCAGTGTCGGCAACAGGAAACAATCTCCATGATTCAATGAATTTACGTACTTGGACCTTTCAGGTTTCCTTCACCACTAACCTTACCCTTCAGCCAGGGAAACTCTCGCGCTTTATGAACGATTCTTGAGGTCTATGTATCTGGCTGCATGGAAGATGTTATCAAACAGCTCGCTATGATGATGATTAGAAAACGAGCCAAAACGGTCACAATTGTATGCCACATATATACCTTCTTTTCTTTCTGAATGGTGAGTTTCTATATCCCCAGCCACACACCATGCCCACCTTTGTGTCTTCCAAGACTGAGTACGATCGACACATCTCGGGATCTAAACCGGTAAGTTCCACATCGATGCAAACGTCAACTTACAGTGACGGAATTATTGTGTCCTCTCATCAGGTCGTCATCGACTTCTTTGCAGAATGGTGTGGTCCATGTATGTTCCTCTGTTCGCTCAAATTGAGAGTTCTCATGGCTGAACATCATTCAGGCAAAATGGTCGCTCCTCGCTACGAGAGCCTTTCGCAGCGGTTCCCAGGGGTAACTTTCTTAAAAGTCGATGTTGACAAATCCCCCGATATTGCACAGAAAGAAGGTGTCACCGCAATGCCTACCTTTGTGTTCTACTCTGGCGGAAAGCGTGTGGAATCAGTTCGAGGCGCAGATGTAAGTCGAACCCGCCTTATATTATCCACATGTTGAGAAGCAGCCAATGATGATGTCGTGCGTTTCCTACAAATTTTGTGAGGAATTGCATCACGCATGACCATTAAGGAGACCTGTTGCGGTCTGAGGCTGACATTACCCATTGTATATTTCATCCCAAAGTCATTGAAGCGTACTGACACCAAGTTTTCCAGATCAACAAAGTTGAGCGTGTTGTCACTCAGCTTGCAGCGGGTGGTGCTGGAGGATTCCCTCAAACTGGAGGACGGCGACTCGGCGGCGGCAACGACGCATCTGGTGGGTCGGGCCCAAGTCTTCCAACAGTCAACATGAACCAAAACACAATGATCTACATTGCTGTCGTTCTTTTCGTCGTGTACCTGTACTTTAACAGGGAAAACCCATCCCACGTTGGTGGAAAGTGAAGGAGTGTGTTTTAATGTGAGGAATACCTATGTTAATTTTATTAAATATTATCGTGAGCCGCATGTTGAGTGGCTCGACCCAAATGTCGCTGGACTGACGGTCTCAGACATGTGAAGCTGATCAGTGTTGACGGCTTCGAGGTATTGGCATACGCAAACACACCAGTGCAAAGGATACGCAATGAGTGGCAGCCCGCTACTATGCGTTGAATGAAGTATTGATCAAGACGTTCGCTTTCAGTTCGTTATCGATCCGAAGTGTGCTATGTCTTCTGGTACAATCAAAAATATGCTCTCCAGTCCAGGTTAGCTTCACCTTTCGGTTTACGTTGTAGCGGACGTACGCTCACATAACTTAAATAATAGGGCAATTCACGGAATCACTACAGAGCGAAATCACGTTTAGGGATATTAAGGGATCAGTACTGAGCATTTTCACTCCTTTCGTAGGTGAGGATTCGTTTGGCTGTAGGGCGGTTGTTCTTGAAAGGGTTTGCCAATACCTCCACTACAAAGGGCGGCACACCAATTCCGTTGGAGAGATCCCGGATTTTAAGATTGAGGATGAGCTTGGGCTTGAACTCTTAATGGCAGCAGACTTCCTTGATTGCTGAATCGAGACGTTCATTGAATAGATATTTGTGCAAACTTCCAAATTTGGTGAAGTTGGTTTCTTTGAGGCACACAAATTGGACCAACATCGATAAATGGCCTACATCTCGTCGCCAATCCATTGAAGTCGCGAACTCGTGCGAGACCAGATAAAATCCAAAACCTTTCCCCGTGGCCTACACAGTGCTTGAAGAGATTCCGAGTGGTGATGCCGAGACATTTGCCTCGGAGCTATTTGATCGATTGGATGCAGGAAGAGAGACTCGACGTGAGCTCCCGCCACCTGCTCGAAAGCCGTCTCGTCTATATCAACCCACTTTGCAGCATTTTCAGGACATCCATGCAGTCCTCCCGATTGAAATCAGCTCGTGATCGCATTCAGGAGAGGAAGCAGAGAGCCATTGCAGTGGAAGGCCTGCAAAGATTCGCTGTCGCAACTTGCATTCAACATTTTAAGCAGCCAGGAACGAACGATGAATCTCGCTGTCGCTTGCTCACAGGTAGGACTGCACAAATGTGGTCCCGAATGGTAGATCTAATGATATATACAAAACAGACAACCCAACGAGTTCCGCTCAAGCTTCGCGAATTTCTTGCTAGGAAAGATTCTTTCCCGTTCGACTTGCAGATGGCAGACGACTGTGCCTCCAGCTAAACGGTCACAGAGAAGACACTTTGGATCTTTCTGGGCGTCCACCGGATGACAAGTTTATGCTACTCATCCATCTCCGTACTTCTTCAACCAGCACTTCCTCCTGCCCAAACCAAAAGTGATCCACTCCCGGCACGACCACGGTCGTCTTTGGGTCGTTTATTCCACTCACAAACGTCTCAAACGAGCGGACGGACGAAAAGGTGTCGCTGTCTCCGATCACGAAGAGTTTGGGAATGTTTTGGCAGGCGTTGATCCCGGAAACGAATGCAGATGTGTTCCACATTGTCAGAAACCATGAAACTAGAATCAGAGAATATAGCGAAAGTCAAAGTTTTCCAAAACAAACTTTTGGAAAGCGTACCAGCACATGGGTAGGAGATTGCGATTATCGCGATAGCTTCAGGAATCTCGCAAGCGACCGCGCTGGTGCACATGCTCCCGTATGAGTAGCCGCAGAGAATTATTTTGGTGGGTTTGAATGATTCGTTGGCCATCAGGTGGCGATAGACTGCAAGTACATCATCTCGTTCAGCAAAACCTGACGTGCGGCACATAAGTTTGAGTTTTAATCATCACGAACTGTTCAAACCTCTGAACGAGGTCCTCCCGGATGATCTTCCAACACCACGGAAGTTGAATCGTGCAGTGCTGAATCCAAACTCCGAGAACAATTCACACACGCTCTCGACCACGTTGTTGTACATGCTTCCCCCCAGAGGACCATATGGATGAGCTACGATAACGCATATGTCGGGATTTGTTGTTCCCTTGGCGATACGAGCTTCAAGGGTCACCCCGTCGGCCGCGTTGATAAGTTCCTCAACTTCTTTCATCAGCAAGCCACTGACTTGATACTGAAAACATTCACTTTGAGCCTTCATAATTTGATTTTGGCGAAAAAAGCGATTTTAAGATACACAACGATGCTCTCCTGTTCTAGTACATCTGCGTCGTAGAGGCTCGCCACCATTATTAAAAAATTGTTTTCTATGTTTGCTTGAGTTCATGCAACTGCAGGTCTGAGAAGTGGATGAAAGCGCTGGTGCGATGAGGGTTAAGAGCCACTCCGTCGACTTCACCGATACCGCAAGACTTAATGACATCACCGCAGTAAAAGCACAATAGCTGGAGGAGACATCCACTGGTCGAAATTTCGAAAAATCCCCAAAGTGGTTTACCTTTCTTTATTCTTCCCTATGAAGCTGTCTTCGTGTCTGCACAACAAGCATAATGCACAGAGCTATGTTACCAGCCAATGGGGCGGTATTTTTCTCATCGTTGGAGCACATCGCGGAAATCTTGAGACTGACCGCTGCGGGACCCCAAAGACTGGAATAGATAGCCTGGATAACACATCTTCAGAGTTGAAGTACTTTGGAATGGTGATGCCGGACTTCCGAAAAACATCCTTGCACCGGTTGTGAAAACACGAATGGAACGCCTCTGGCTGTCTGAGAATTGTTGATTCGTCAGTTCGAAGACAGTTTCAGCGAGACTTGGTGTTTCTCCAGTCTCATCTTGGTCACAATAAACTGTTTCAAGTCCTCTCTGTCAGGATTGGTGAGGTTCAATTACCCCTGTACCACTCAACCATTTTGAAAGATGCTTCCCACACTTCCTCATTGGAGCTAGTTTCCTCAAATAGATCTTTGATATCATCGTAATTGTCCCGCGAATTATCCTTGTCAATGTCATCCTCTATGTTACTATCGTCGGACTAAGTGGGATTTGTCCCTTCTTGACCAGATGCGCTGCTGCCATCGTCATTGGCCGAGCTGTCCTCTTCTGTTCATTTGGGCTACAGATAAATTGTCGTCTCCTGGATCGAGATTTCCTTGATGGACATCGGCCATCATTACATTTCTCAGGAGACTTGAGTGAGCATCTTCCTTGGGTTTAATCGGTTCGTTCCCCTTTCGATATTGTTTAAGGTTAGACAGTATAATAATTCAACAGTAAAAAACTCTTCCACCTTTGTGTAGTTGATATCGCACTTCATCGATCGGGTACGTTCGATTTTCCACACTTCTGGCCTTTCCTTGGGGGCTTTCTTAACTCATTCTAGCTTTGATGACCATGCTGCTTCACTGTTTATTCGGGCCTCTTTGGTATCCATATATCTTTCTTCATCGCATCTGGCAAAGTGGCATCGCGGCAGTCCCGCGATCTGGCATTGTGATTTGTCGCTGTGCACGCTTTTCCCGGGGCTTGAATGGCAGATTTAAAGGTTCTTCCGACGCCGAAGAATGTAAGGACTTTGTGATCGCCCTCATTTTCCGCGGGCTTTTCACGCCACTTCTGTGCATGCTAACGTAGCCTCACTTCACCAGTGGGGATGCTATCAGGAGAAGCCAGAGAGGAAAGATCATTGATTAACGACAGAGCTCCACGCTTACGCTTCTTTCTCCGCCGGTGAACTGGATGGAATGCCTTGCTTGCTGTTTCCCACAAATACGGCGTCAATGCTGCAAAGAACAGCGTGGCGACATGACTTTGGAACTCATCCGCAAAACTTTGACGTCAGTCGCTTCAGCTACATTACAGTGCATTTCAATTGGAGAAGTTTATTTGGATGTAACTCAAACCTGGACTGGATTCAAACTGTTCCTTCGTCGCATTTCGTCACATCCCAAGATAAAGCTCGATCTTGCAATCTCTCAAAGGTCGCGAGTTGTGATTCAGGTTGACGACTGCGTCGAGAAAGTTTTCTGCGTCATAACAAAAGTTCGGCGGTCTGCCAAGCAAGTAGAAAGCTTTTATGCGGTGCGTCAGAGGCTGGATGAGTTTTTGAAGAATGAAAGTCAATTTAGAATAGGAGCAGTGTGTAGGCAAGGTGGTACTTTGAGATCGTCGATGATAACATTTACCGTTTTGCATTTGAAAGAGTTGGATCATTTTGCGATTGGTGTATTCCCCACAGCCATGCAGCTGCGAAATAAAAATTGAAAACAGCGACAAGATATAGAAACAGTGGTAGCATCGGTTGCCTTTGCGAGCGCCGTGTGACCCTCCCGTTTAAATCTCCAATGCCCTTCCGTATCACGTGTCCAGAATTTGTTTGACTGCCAAATCGTTGAGTCTGCGTCGCCATGAGCCAACCAATCCTCAAGACTGTCGGTTTCGACGCTCGCTTCCCCAACACGAACCAGGTAACGTGGATGTGTGTGTGCATATGCTGGGAAAAGTCTCTCTTTTTCGATCGGTTTGTTAACATTATTGTGTAATTCCAAATAAATAGACCAAGAACTGCTGGCAGAACTACGTCGACTACTTCAAATGCGTTGACGCTAAGGGAGAGGATTTCAAACCCTGCCACCAGTTCAGGCAGGCATTCACGAGCTTGTGCCCCGACAGCTGGGTATGTCGTTCATTCCGCTGTGTGGTTAATATTAATTCCTTGTTCATAGGTTGAGCAGTGGGATGAACAGCGCGAGGCAGGAGTATTCCCCGCACTTGCCAAGAAGCAGGAAAGCCACGGCCACCACTGATTATTCTTTTCATGAGTCATCGCTTATCAACTGAGAATCCTTCTGGCTTTCCGAGTTGAATTTGGCGATCTTGGATTTGGTGATCATATATACGGCAGGAGTTTGGCCAACTGAAGGTGGCTCACAAATAAATACACATGCTGCTTTATAATCACAATCGGACTGTTCACCATTGTATGTGGAGATCGGTTGATGGCACCAAAGAAAGGCATATTTATACAGAGTCCGCTAATCATCCATTTCAACCTCAACAATCGAATCGTCTGCTGGTTTTACGTCCTGCACAACTCCACCCCGTAGCTGCCGCTCAAGCCGGGCCACCTCATCCAGCGACTTTGCGTTCTCGATCGCCCTCTTAATCTTTTCAGCCTCTTCGCGGGATGGTCCTTGGTATGGCTTTGCTTCTTTCTTGGAAGGCTCTCCCACTTCAAATGTTTTAGCTTTCGATCGTTGACCCGACAATGACTTTTCGAGTCTTGTTCCTTCAGAGCCAGAGAAAAGCTTGGCTGCTTCAAGACGCTCCTGTAAATGCATTTTAATGAATGCACATAATTACCGTTGTCGGTTCAAGAAACCTTCTGTCGAACACGTCTGAAATCTAAAACACGAACGCTAGGGCATTTCCGAATCACGTAGTGTCGGTAGTGTTTCTTCAGCGAGACCGGATTATCCGCGAGACTGAGATAAACCAAGTGTTTGAATCCAACAAGAGCATCCAAATCTCCCAGCTCTTGCATCTGGTTGTTGGTGAGGATTAGAGTTTGGAGATTCGGAATGTAGGAGACGATGTCTGGGTCAATCCTCGATATTCTGTTGCTCGCTATGAGCAGCGTCTTAAGCCGAGGCATGGCCGGAAAGTTTTCAAGTCTCCGAAGGTCGTTGTCAGTGAAATCGATTGCATCATGTTGATCCTAATTGTTCGTTTGAATATCCACAACGGATAAGGCGCCGTGTTTAGCATAATCTTGTTGATTCATTGCGGGTCCACGTACCCGTGTCATGGCCAAGTTCTCGATCAACTGGATTTTGAGTCCTGCAAAAGTTGAGCATGAGAACACGAAACGTAACAGGAAAGCACGAAAGCAAATGTGAAGATATCGCAAGCCTAACTGCACTCGCCTTTGCGGTAATATATACGCAATCATCAGGAAACTCCGACCGACCGAACGCAAAGACAGGAGAAGCCCAGGGGATTTCCTGACTTCCCGAGCTCAAGCCTTCCATCAACGGTGGAGCTCCCAATTCATCAAGGCGCTTTAAAACATGGAATTTTTGCGCTGTGTGAGAAGAAGATTTACGGAAACAGAACAGCGACGCACGAAATGGAGAGCAGGAAAAGTAAAACGGGCGGGCATATACCTCGAAGATCGAGTTCTCGGTCGCCCACAGGATTGATTCGCGAGTCCGCGACGGACAGAACGTCAAAGTCCAGCTTCATTCTTGCCGGTCCAAATGTAGGTTGACGTGCAGACGAAAAAAGCTGGGGGTCGGCGAGGATTGGAGGCACACGTGACCCAAATTTTGGGGATCAGGCAGTCAAAGTGTCAAAGTTACACTTCAAAAACGAGGTATGTCGAACATAGGGACCCACAGATCTCCTCTACTCATTCATTTTCATCGTCAAAACAATTTCCGCCATGCATCACACATTTCAACCAAGATTCTTGACCGTCACCCACCGTGTGAACTCAATTGCAAGCAATCCTGCAAATCTGCGACCAGTTTGTCTCTGTACGTCGAAGGGGAGCCGGACGCAGCTTAAAACAACCATTAGTTTACAATCAAAATGGGATCCACTAACCTTCGAACGAGCGATGATCCGAACAGAGGTTCACCACCTTTCTGGAAACCAGAGAGATCGAGCGAATCCCTTTCTCGACCATCCACCGATTTCGAAGGTAGCTCGCTTTCACTCAGTGCACGTCTCAAATTTTGCTCGACCACGGCTGCTATTGTGGACACGGAGTCCAACACCATCGCCGGAACATCCAAAATCTGGAATGCGCAACTGCGGAGCCATCTGCACACGCTCGACTTCCATTTCACCAGCACTCTCATTGCACGCCCTATTTCAGCAATAGATGAAGGTATCTCATGAAAGCTCCTGATTGATTCAGCATGCTGACGAGAAACAGTTGGTATCTTGAAAAGTCAATGTATTCGTTCGCCAACCAGAAGCGCTACGGAATGGAACAGCGTAGCGTCTTTGCAAGCATATCTTTCGAAAATTTTGAAACCTCAGTTGCAAAGGAGGAATATTGTTTTGAGCGAGAGAGGGGTCCAAGGTTCACTCCCGAAGCTGTTCATTTGTGACAATATTTACAGCCAGACTCCGGAAGTGGTTAGAAGAGGATTATCGATGAATGGAGTTGTGGACGGTGAAGGAAAGCTGTTTGTCGCGGTGAGCAGAATTTGTCACATCTCGGTGATATGTTTGATTTTAATCTTGTGACACCAGATTTCTTGGTCTCCTGCTAGTTACACAGAGGAGGTAATTGTAATTGCTCGAATGTGTAAGTTGTTATTGATTCCATGTTCGTTCAGGAATTCCGAAAATTGCGCAACCGCAACTTGATCGTTGCTCTTCAACGTATTGCATCTAATCCACGAGTTCCGCTCCCTTCTGGGAGATGGATTCGTTTGTCGAAATCAGTCGTCCTTATGAGCATTGTCGGTAGCACAGCAGAGCTATACATCTTTGATGAGAAGGATCTCATCACAGCCAGATATTCTTTGATCTCAAACAAAGGAACGATCACTGGTAGACGGGTGCTGTGGACTGGAAATTTAGGCTCGATTGTTAACTGGCTCGAGCCCAAGAGCGCCCCTATGCTCTCTGAAGTGGTTTTGAAATCCCTAATGCTTTGATTTGCTGCTGCAATCAATGTCTCTCGTTTGGTATTCGAATATATTCTTGTTAATGCCTCATTTTTTAAAATGGAATGGCTAAATTGTTCCAATTCGGGTCGCCCAACTCTTTCCTAATTTGACTCGAAGCACCAACCCCTGCGAACAAGCTTCTTTTTCCTCTCACAAACAAAGGTGAGCAAGGTACCAACTGCACTTCAGGCATCCTTGCGTCTTTCTATGCGTTGATCTCTGAGCGGATCGCGGCCAGCCTGAAAAAAGACCTGCGTGTGCGTGAGAACCATATTCGGGCCAGCCGTTCCAGCCAGATCTTCCTCTTCAGCACCTGAAATTGTTACTGAGACCTTCCTCTCTTCCTAGCTCTCCACCACAATGTCGGACCCTTATTCGTTCATTGAAATGAGCGCGACGATCAGCAGAGACAGCCCTGCCGAGCACAGCGAGAAATGGCAGAGTGCGTATAGAAAAGCTGCTTTGTATCCAACCGATCTCGAAAGTCGCCCATTCAACGCTGAGGCTCGCGTCTGGGTAGATAGAGATCGATACGTTTTGTGGGCACCACTAATTGATTACTCAAACAGCAAGAGAACGAGAGGGACAAAGAGCTTGAAGAAGAACTTTTCAGCCACGGACATATCAATCCTGGTCAGTTCATTCCTGCATTTTGGGAATCTCGGTCAAATCTCCCCTCTCCACACAGGAATCAACTTTAGTGCGTATGCAAATATTAATGTCTCAGTGAAGGGCGAAGATGCGCCGGCCCCGTTCAGCTCTGTGAGTAATCAACAATTATCATAGCTCGATAGATGCACTGCTCAAATGATTACCGGCAGTTCGACAAGCTGAAGCTCCACCCGATCTTACGCGAGAACATCCAGCTAAACAAGTACAAGCAGCCGACACCGATTCAGAGTTATGCGATTCCTGTGGTCCTGATGCCTGGAAAGGACCTGATGGCTTGTGCTCAGACCGGTAAACTGAGGCAGTAAAATGTGTTTGCATCAAAGATTCTTACTTCAAATCATCAGGGAGCGGGAAAACTGCGGCTTTTCTGATGTGAGGATGTCCTACACCAAAGTAGTGAAACACTGTATAACCTTCTCCTCAATAATGCCTTCAATGTTGGTGAAGCCCTATTGTCCACAAGCTGTTGGATAAAGGACGAAGCTACTTTCGACCTATTTCGCAGAAGCCAAGGCAGATTGGGACACTTGGACCGCATGCAAGTGAGTTTGAATCATTTCGACTTGGTGCTTGTTGAAAATTGACACATTGTCGCCTTAATTCCTCTATCCAGCTCCGATCGCTCTGATTCTGCTGCCCACGCGAGAGTTGACCATTCAGACATTCGAAGAAGCTAGGAAGTTTGCTTATCGCAGCTGGGTGAATCCTGCGGTTATTTACGGCGGTGCCAAAATGAACGCACTTATGACCGGTTTGGATCGTGGGGCAGAGATCCTGGCAGCGACACCTGGCAAGTTGTTGCACATGCTCAAGATAGGGAACGTTTCTCTCAGCAAAGTCCGGTATGATCAGACAAATATCTAGGTATCTTAATAACTGTCCTAACTAAATCACAGCATGTTGGTTATTGACGAAGTGGATCGAATGCTGGAGAAAGGTTTTGAGGAAGACATTCGTCGTATTTTGAGATCTTTTGATATGCCTCAAGACGAAACTCGCCAGACGCTTATGTTCAGCGCAACTTACCCAAAGGAGGTGACCACTGAACAATGTCGAAGTATTGGTCAATTATTAACAACACAACAACTTTAAAGATTCGAGCCCTGGCTGGAGATTTCTTGCTGGACACCATTCTGATTACAGTTGGCCGTGTGGGAGTTATCCCCAGCGAAATCACTCAAACGGTAACCACTATGGCATTCCAACAGAGACAGCATTTAAAAAAATACTCGAAGGTTCGCCTGGTCGAAAACAAAAAACTTGAGATGTTGATTAAAATTCTTTCGGAGATGCCTCCCTCTCCGACTCTGATTTTTGTTTCCAGCAAGAGGATGGCTGACTCTCTCGACAACTTTTTGTACAATCGTCGCTTTCCGGTGACAAGTACGAGAGATCTTGAAGTACACAGTCAACTTTCGTTAATCAACGATTCTAGGCATTCACGCGGATCGCAACCAGAAGGAGCGTGAGGATGCAATGAACGCGTTCAAGCGCAACAAAACGCCCATCATGGTGGCGACTGACATTGCAGCCCGCGGTTTGGATGTTCCTAATGTCACCCATGTGATAAAGTGAGTTGCGCAAAGGCAAATAGTAACGTGATGTTGATATTGTCTCCAAAGCTTTGATCTTCCGCCTGTGATTGATGATTACATTCATCGTGTTGGACGTACCGCGCGTGTCGGTAATCCTGGCCGCGCTACTTCATTCTTCGACCCCATAAAGGATAGCTCTGTGGCTGCTCCACTTGCTCGAGTGTTGCAGGAAACCAAGCAAGAGATACCCGAATTCTTAAAGGATTACCTGGAGGAATCTGGACCTGAGTATGTGAACTTCTTGGTGATCCATCAGCTGGTAAATCTTTGTTAATTTTTTCTTCAGTGCCGAAGACGAGCTCTGCCATGAAGATCTGGAAGGAGAGCGTCCCCAGTATGGTTATGATCCCCACAATCGCGGAAGTGACAACATGTTCTCTGGACATCAAGGCGGAGGTGGCGGCATGGCGAATGCTTTTCGAGGTGATGACTGGGGATTTAACAATCCGTCTCAAACCGATGATCACGGCGGGTTCGACACTTTCGATTACAAGCACGGTGCTGGGGCGACCAAAACGCGCGATGAGTGGGCTAAGCAGGATCACGGTTTTAATAATGCGGGGAGGGAACAACCTGAAGACTGGTGAACACCTTTAAATCCACAAATCAGCAGAATTGGGAAGCAATACTATACAAAACTTTTGTAACGGAAGAAATTTAAAAAAACAGTGGCTGAGTGTTATTTAAAACAATCGGCATTTCTTGATGGCACCAACAACAGCCCCCAAAACGAAGACTGCAGCGCATAAGAAGAAATCCGGTATGAAGTTGCCATAAGACTCAATTTCAGTTTGCTTGATGCTGTATGATATTTGCAGCTGGTGGTGGGTCAAAGAAACTGAGTGCTTTCCAAAAGTATGTCAGCAAGGTGGGAGCTGCATGTTCTCCGCCTCTCTTCATACTTCAACTCTTATCAAATAGGAAATAAAGCGAATGAAAGAGGACAACCCGAACAAAGATGCGAAAGAGATTTTCGCGGAAGGTAAATCGCTCTCTTCGGGTTTAAATGTGTCACAATTCATTTGTGAATTTCTTTTGCTCCCTAGCTGTAAAGAGTTGGAAGGACTCTCCACAGAATCCAAAGAACTCGAAATGATGTTGCGCCTAGTCAACTTAAGTGTTTTGTTTTGCATTCAATAACTTAAGCGCTTGCTGGAAAGGCTCCACTAAACCATGTAAAAGTCTCGAACGCCCCACGTATGAAGTCTGGTATATCAAGGGACTGAAGAGTCCTATTTCAGTTTGTAAAACTCCAACCTAGTTTCTGGCGTCACCATCGTTTAGCGCATTGACAATCAAAGTGCGCAAAGACCAATAGCTCGAAACTGTCCCCAAAATGCCCAAAACCAGTGGGTGCAGAATAGGTTTTTCCAACGTCCAATGTACCGCGATAGGAATGTCACAGAAAAGCGAAAGTAGCCTCCATCGAACTTCTCGCCGGCTCTGCACCAGCATTCCCAAGTCGCGCTTCAAAGATGCCTGCTCTAGCGAAGTATCGACAATCAGCGGAGGGGGTCCGCCCTCTGTGCTCGGCGACGTTGGCTGGATAGGGCCAGCATAAGTCATCAATACGTCCAACGGAATGGATCCGGATGCGGCAGAGACGACTTCCCTCGACCACGCCTCCTTGTACTTTAACCTATGTATCTGCTTCCGGATGACCGAAATCTGGCTCGTCATGGATTGCACTTGCCGGACTTTCAGGATGAGCTCTAAGAGCAGATACGAGAACCATCCGAACGAGGAGATCCGACTCCATCTCTGCACGGTACGAAGCGACTTCCATCTTAACACACCGTGGAACGAGAGGTAGTAGACGTGCTCCATCGGGTAGAGCAAGAAAAGCGCACCAATCTGTCCGATCTGAATGAGCCGCTCGATTCGCTCCTCAAATGCATCGTTATCTGTGTCGTTCGCTTCGTCGCCACTTTGGGTCTCGAGCCCGTTCCCATCTGGAATGTGTCGGTGACGGACACGAGGCTCTTTCCACATGTTGATGATGGCGACAAGGCGGTCCAACAGCACGACGGAGCTGAGGAAGCGGAGAGTCATGCGGGTAGTTAGGATGGGATCAACCAGGGAGTCGAGACGTTCAGCGAGCGATGCAAGTTTGCGCGAAATGAATCCATGCTGTTGCGGATGCCGATTTAGACGCCGCAACAACCGCAATGTTGCAATTTCAGTGCGAAGTGAGTATAGCAAGAGGCGGTAAATCTTGTCGGCTCCATCGAGGCTTCCAGCGACCGCAAGAAACGCAATGAGGAGCTGGTGGGAGGAAGCCATGCGGCTTTGATGAGCCAAACGGCGATTTAAAAGTTTAGATCTAGTGGTATTTTTGTAAAGTAACAACATCTGGTAGTCAATGTACAGAGGGGAAAGAGAAAAAAAGAATAAACCACCAAAATTAAAGCAAAACGAAACACTGCAAAGAGTTTGAACAAAACGAAGTCAGATCACAAGAGGGGTGAAAGAACTACGGTCACAATGCATGCAACCACCAAAGATGCAACAACACCGCCCACTTTTTGTGCCGCACTTTCTATGATGATGAAGGGGTTCATCTCTCCGGTTACAAGGGCGTTTGCGTAGGCTTCACGTTCTTCATAAGACATCTTCGCAAGCGCATTCTTTGCTTCCCTCGAGATAATGGCATCTTCGTCCCCAGCGTAGTATGATATGTATCCATCGTCGCCACTACCGGTGGTGGTACCATTCACGTCGATCGTACCCGGGACGACGTAAGCGTTCTTATCGGCGTCAAGTACAACTCCAGTCTCCTTGGGAGGATGCAACGGGTCGTAGTCGAGAGTTGGGGACGCGGACTGAGCGGGGGCTGACGTTGTGGAGGTGGTCCCAGTAACGGATGTTGCAGCAGCCGAGGTTTTGGCTGGAGAGGGAGAAGGACTTGGCTTTGGCGAAGGCTTTGGGGACGGGGATGGAGAGGGTTGGACGTACCACCACCCATCGCCCGACTTTCCGTCGGCACCAGACATCTGCGCAAAGTTCTGAACCCAGTAGGTCCCCTCCTGTCCAAAACCAATAGCATTGTAGTTGGGGTTGACCATGTTGGCGTAGTGAACCGGCGAGGCTTTCCAGGCTTCGAATACGTTCGCATCGTAGGAGTAGCCCACTGCCACGTTTTCGCCGTTGTATCCAGGTCTGAAGCCCAAGCAGCGTTGCATACTATGTGCGCGCGGAAAATTAGCCAGTGTTATAGCATGAACTGGACGGCAGCATACCGATCACCCCAGTTCTGTCCATTTGGGCTGTAGTGCTGCAAACAAAGAAAGTAAGTTTAGGACGGACTCGGAGCGCACTTGTGCCAAAGACTGACCGTCATCACACCCATTTGGTACTGCTCCAGCGCATGGAAGTGGGCACAGCCATTCAGCCTCGAGTCCATCGTCAGAGGCTTCAGCCTAAGCGAAGCACGGAGGTTGTTGATGAGCTGCAAGTCTACTGAATAGATGATGGCATCGCAGGTGCCCGAGATGGCCAGAACGGCCAGAGCTGCCGATACAGCTTCGACTCTCATTATCGAACAGTCGACACTAAAATTGTTGGCGAAACCTGGCAATCGCACCAACACGACCCTGGAAATCAAAGCCACCGAATTGTTCCAATTTTTTTGAAGTTCGTTGACCATGGGCAGGATACGAAAGAACATCAACCCACCTCCAGACTCGCCGCTGTGGGCGAATCAGACTCCAATCAGGTCGGCAGAACGATTTTTCAAACGGAGAGACAAACCAGTTGACCTATCCTGCTGCATCGATTTTCGAACCCGCGCAAACAGCAAGGAAGAAGAGAGAACAACCATCCCGGCATACATCAACAACAATATCGACATTTCAGAATCGGACCTTCCACATGAAATATTCGCGTCGTGCCCAGAGTTTGGCAATCATAGCAACGCAGCAAATCGCACCGCGCAAGTTCTTGGCGAAGGCCTCATCGTCATTCAGAACCCTTTCACGCCAGAAGCGGAGAGGAGACTTATCCGTGAGTGCCTTCGTGACTACACCAAGCGTCCCAACGTCAACAATCTCGACACACATTACGTGATCGATGGGAAGGACACAATTTCAGGGTTGTGGCAGCTGTATGAAAAGGTCTATTCGGGCACAGTGAAGGAAGGCGAAACGGGCCACGCATTGCCGTTGCGAAATAAAAACAGGGATGCGGACTCTGAGGATGAAGGCGATCCTGCTGGCGAGAAGGTGGCTCGTGCAGCCGTCGAGAGCGGTGGAGTGATTATCAATCCACCAAGCAATCCGACCCCGCTCATCGATCGTCCTCTCCCAGTCACCGAGGCGATCCGCAAGATTAGATGGACATCACTTGGATATTACTACGACTGGACTCGCAAGGAGTATCACAACCTTCACACCGGGACCCCTCCTCCACCAATCCCGACTTTGGTCTCTAATCTGTGCCGAGCGGTCGTGAAGGCGATCGAGCACATTACTGGCTTTCCAGCTGAAAAGTACAATCCTGAAGCAGGAATTGTAAATTTCTACGGCTTTCCCGATTCTCTGACTTCGCACCAGGATCGCAGCGAGCTGGACGCGGAAGCGCCCTTGGTCAGCTTTAGGTACGTCACCAAGTCACATGGTAGGGCGATACTGACTTCAAAGAACTAGCCTTGGATATTCCTGTATATTTCTTATCGGGACAGAATCCCGAGATGACCCGCCTACTGCGCTGGTCCTGCACAGCGGAGATATCTTGGTCATGTCGGGCAAAAGCAGGAGAAAATTCCATGGTGAGCACCTTTCAATGACGGTCGATAACGTTCTGACAGTTCGCAGGTGTGCCACGAATATTGGAGGGAACACTACCAGAATACCTGCGACGAGATGCATGTGTTGATGGAGAACAGGATGATTGGGGTATCTACGGAGATTTTATTGAGAAGTCTCGCATCAACGTAAACGTCCGACAAGTTTTTCCTACGTGATTTAACCCAAACGCGAACGAAGCCACACCATATTGTTTTTACGATGGAAGCACTGAAGCTTTACAAAGATTTGCTGGTGCTGTCAAAGAGACTGGATATTCCGTTCCTTTCCCACTTCTTCAAAATTACTGGGTGGTCTCACAAAACAGAAAAAATGCATCTCCCAGATGGAACCGTACTGATTACGCACACACTAATACAACCACGTCATCTCAAAGACACCATTTCAAACTTTCACATACGCCAAGTTGAGTCCGCTGACTATCGATCTGCGTATCATCAAATTTGCGACTGGTTCTACGGGTGGAACGTTACCGATGGTGCAAACTTTGAAATCGAGAGCGTTTCGGATACGGGATTGGAGAACGATGTGAACGGGACAGCTGATGAAGATGATTCCGATGATGAAAATGGAGAAATAAGAAAGAGTAAAAGTGATCAGAATGAAGGAAGTGATGACGGATCTGCAGACGAAGAAAGATTCAGAATGCGAAGAGTGCCCCGCGATATTAATTTGCAGATGGAAGGGGAAAGAGTAGAATGCGACAGAATCTTGAAGTCTTTTGAAACACTTTTTTCAATGAGTCGCCGCATCGTGAAAAAGACCGTGCTTGATATTGAAGAAGAGCTCCCGAGTCTTGGAGAAGGTGTTAGCACGTTGCAGAATAGAGGTGGTGCTACACGCGAATATGGATCAGACGACAGCATTGATGAAAAAGTCGGTGAGAACGGAGGACTTGCTGAATTGGAACGAGTTTGGGCAAAGCGTGGTCGCAGCAGGGATGATAAGAACTTGGCACCTGCACTTAACAAAAGCGAGGGTCAATCGGTCGACTTTGGAGACAGTCTGGATTCAATAGATCGAGAGATTGATCGGTTGATGAAGGCGTCCAAAGTTACCATGGACGGGGTGGTTGTTAAGAAAAAACCAAAAGCGGAGCGTACTTCAAAAAGCAAGAAAGTGACATCTCGACCTGCATCTGCCTCTACGGTAATGGACGATTCTCTTGAGCACAGTGGGTCGCAAAGCTCGCGCTTCAAATCTGAGCCATTGAATACAACCAAGGACGGATCAAACCCGTTGGAAGTGAAGGCAATGCTCAAGCAAGTGCCAGATGCTGAAGAAGAAATGAAGAGAGCCCTGCTGCGGGACATCAACCACATCTATCGGGAAGTCGACAAAGCAACAGAATATACGCTTGTAGCTGTTACTTGCGGGATCGTCGTCCTCGGTTTCAGCCAGTTGCTTCGCAATCGCGAAAAGTACGCGAAAATGTTACAGATGCTCAACGAGCTTGGGTGTGAGTTTGTCGCTACTGTTGTCAAGACAGTGTACGATCTGCTCTCGAGAGAATTACCTGGGGAAATTGAAACGGCCGACGTTCGACACCCACCTACGCTCAAGGCAAAACTGAAGAAAATCAACGAGCTTCGTCGATCCGAGACTGGAAGCAAGCCAAATATTCGCACCAACAAGCTACATTCGAAGTTTGCTCTTTTGAACGACCTGTTCAGCACAATCGATGTCCATGTGTTCCCACACTTTGTTTGGGGCCATCAAGAAGGTTGCAAGTCAATTCAATATTCTGCGTACGACCCCTCGTTGTGGCTCACCGGAGGATATGACTGTACAGTTCGGATTCATGATCTTCGCAAACCAATCGCGAGCGAAAGCGGTCCGGTTGTCAAAAACGGACAACCAATCAGTCCTATCGCCGTTGGCGGGATGTGTTTGGCACAGTACGTCGGCCATAAATCCGTGATAACGGACGTGCGGTTCGTCAGGGATGATACCCACATAGTATCCTGCTCTCTGGATCGTACGTTGAAGATCTGGAACGCCCAAAGTGCAACTTGCGAAAAGACTTTGGTTGGCCATACTGATGGAGTGACAACTTGCGACATCACACCAGATTTTCGTGTGATCGCTTCTGGATCAATCGACGGCACCATTCGTCTCTGGGACTTTATTACAGGACAACCGCACTGTACACTCAAGAAACACAGTCGATGGGTTAAGGTAGTCCGATTTACGCATGACGGGAAGTACCTCATCACTGGTGGACTGGATCGTCGCATCTTTCTGTGGGAAACAAAACTGCTCATGAACGCACGCAACGTTACACATGCACGATGCTTTGAGAATCATGTGGACTATATCTTGGATGTAGCTTCAACGAAACCATCGCTTCTGCTCTCAACGTCGAGGGACTGTACCGTTCGATTATCCGACTACATATCCGGCCAAGAGCTGCATGTGATCAAACTTGGAACGTCCTGGGCATGCACAGTTGCCTTTTCAGGGGATGGAGAGTTGTTCGCGGCTGGATGTTTGGACAGTCAAGTGAACATTTATCGGACGAAAGGTGCGGATTTAGTTCGAAAAGTTCGAATTTTCAATTTGGGGATCTTGTGTGTGAGATTTCCAAGTGACTTGAGTCATCTGGTTGTTGGGACTGTCGAAGGCTTCCTTCAAAAGATTCCTCTGTGAAAGCTGCTCGATTCCTATCCCGAATGCTCCTCGAAATATACTAAAGAAAGTTAACTTCTTCCGAAATGGCGCAGTGACATATTTTGATGGCCTACCAACAATGAGGCCCTTCACGATCGTCTCGGGCCGGCAGCGCTGGCTGGAATCAGCGACGCTTATCAGAAGAGGTAATCTCTGTGCGTGCTGTTCTGATATGAAGAGCCGTGAGATACCTGCAGCGATGCGGAATGCGTCGTCTTTTTCGCTTAGAAAGGATGACAGCAAGCCGAAATTGGAGGACGGGCAGTCGGATACATCATCGAGTGGAACGGAAAAGAGAGCCAATTGGAATTCAAAGTCGGATGTAGTTGGAATGACGAAAGCAAGAAAGCTGGATCTCAATCCGAAGCGCAAACTGCGGTTCCAAAAGCTGATTGAGAGCAAGCCTCCACCTCCACCTTTAAAACTATCAACTGCGGGGAAAGGAACACCTTTCGATGACGTACTCGGTAACTATATACTGAAAAGCTGCTTAAATCGATCCGTGCTAAACCATGCTCCAGAGATGAAATGGTATTTGAATTATGTGGGGGAAAGCGAGTATACACTTCGACGATGTGCAGCGTATGGACTTCAAGCGAGAGATGTGCGGATCTACATGCCCAAGTTTTTGGATGCATTGATGGACGACGAGCTCCCATACCTCCGACGCAATACAGTTCTTCTTGCACTGAAACGGAACAGTAAGAATGTTGTGCCGTGCTTTACTTACCAGATTCTCAAGCCAATATTTAGTTTCGATGGATTCGTACGTTATCCCGGGTTTCTTTCGATATGCAGCAGACCACATGCCATCTATCCCTCAACCACTGGCGTCTTTCATCGAGGTTTGCGATGTAACAAACTTGGAAACGTTCTACCCAGGCATTGCTGCCGCCTCTAACGAACAAAAGAAAGCGTAAGTAAGTTAATAGCAGTTTGTATGCATGCTGATGCGTCTTATGCAGCGAAGGGTGGAAATATATTCTGCATGTGGACACAGTTGGTCTAATGCGAGGAATTGTTAAAATGCTTGTGCGAATGCTTTCGAGTCAGAATGCAATCTTTGTTGCTTCCCATTCAAGGACTGCCGCGTACGCTGCGCGATACGCGAAAAGACTTCTCGATGCTGCCAGGGTACATGGAGACGATTCGCAACCACATTTGTATCTCTGGACCGAAGAGAAGATCGAGCATTTTGGTGGAGAGTATGCACCGATCGACAGGACACTATACAGGAACGCAGTCATCTTCACAACCGTGGACATGGTAGGGCACATGACAAAGCTGCACCGCCAGCGTCTGTACGACTTGGAGCAAGGTCCTACCGAAAGTTTTGATCCATGGTTTGATGTGGTCGCACTGGATGATTTCGATCTCGCTGCTGATCCAGCTGATGGATGGAAGATGTCCTCTGCTCTTATGAGTAAGAAATCAATTCTTTATCTGTTTCTACGCTGAATATGTTCTTTTTGAAGGTATTCCGGGAAAGGAAGTGCACGTCTATTGCGATGAGAACGTGGCTAAAATAGTTCAATCAACTTTGGATCACTTTGGAGCTAAGGTGACAATGAAATATCTAGTGTCATCGAAGAAGATTTAAGTCTGCTTTATGACGATACAGTCTGAACGGAAAGTTGGCTTCCGGCCTCGTGAGCTTGTCCCTACACTTCTCGCCTCCTCTCCAACAAAGCGTTTGAAGCCCGGCGACTGTATCATTATGTTTTCTCGAGCAAAGCCGCGCCAGATTGCTGGAGAGATCTTTAAGCTTAAAGAACAGATAGAGCGGCAAACCTCGTTTACGTGTGCGGTGGTGTATCCTGGGCTTCCTGCTGGTACCAGAGCACAATTTTTTGCACGAAATAGAACTAAATTGACGTTCTAAGGCGTTCAAAGCTCGGAGATTCGGCAGTTCAACAAGCAAAAGCGCCAGATTTTAATTCTTCATCCCGACTGTGTTGGAATTCATGGTGAAGTGTAAGTTATGAGAATATTTTCATTAAAGATTACTTATTTATCCCTTCCGAATATAGCACAGTAAGAAGGGTTATATTTTCATCCTTCATAGAGACACGAGGTCGCGAATTTTTTGAAGAAGCAACATCCGAATGGCTCAATCCCCAACGAATTAATGGGGAGAATAAAAGCGAACCACTTCCTGCTCCCACTGTGAAGCAGGTTGTACCTTCGGAATTCACAATGGTAACCTCCGCTGATCAGCGAAAGACACACAAAACATCCCGAGCATTAAGGACACGGGCTGTGCAGGGGGTGTTGTGGAAACTACGGCGAACCTCTTTACGACTCTTGGGCTATTTCCGCGGCCGAAAGTCTACCCGTAGATTGATCGCAGTGTAAGTTTTGCTCGCCTCTAAAGAATTGCTGATCAATGTGATGAAAACAGGATGAACAACGAAGAAATCGACATTGTGAAAAGGATCGCTGAGATGTCACCACCACCATCTGCGGTATGCTTGAGTACCATATACATTGTTTCGCCTCTGAAGATGTATAACAGTCGCTGCACTGGCTCCCCTCGATCGAGCACTTCCAAGTTATTTCCCAGTACATCCCAGATCGTGATGTCGAACAAATTCTTGTATGCTCGAACCTCATATCTTTGTCCAGCTAACAGTTTGGTTTTCCTAGATGTACATGCGCATCATGTCAAATGATCACGTAATTAGCTCGCTTCGGCTATTACAAATGCCCCACAAGCACAAGGTTCTTGACGGCGTTGTGCTTACACCTCAACTTCAACGCAGCTATTCGGAGAATATCAAACTTCAGTTTTCCGTACTGGAGCGCTACATTATGATGAGAGCTCCCGGAATCTGGACGATCGAGGCGGCGCACCCGTTGTCAAAGCTGTTTTCCAAAATTGTCGAGGCGATCCTTTTGTACGGCAGTGTCGGCGCTAGTTGGAATTCTGCACTCTCCAGCAGAACAGGGTTGAACGTGGAAGTTCTGGATAACTCGGAAACCCGATTGTCTCTGCTATATGCTGCCATGAAGAGTTACGCTTGGATGAGGTACTTTATTTCTTGTTGTGCTTTTCACAACAACATTGAAAAATGTCAACTCGTTTTAGTGCGTTCTTGCCCCAAGTATTCCCAGATTTTATGAGTGCTTATGAAAAAATGAGCATGATTCGAAAATCATTCCGTGCCCATCTTTCGAACTCTGGAACGAGGGGAGAAACGGTAGCCCGACTTTCCGAAGATCCAACGGTTCCCGCCATCAACAAGTTCATCAACGAGAAGGCGAACATTGTTCAAAACAAGGAGATGGAACGCATCTCGAAGGAACTTGGAATTCAAGGTGCTAAGCTCGCTAGAGATGACGACACCGACGTTTTCAAAGGCTTTGCGGAACAAGCTCGTCGTGGGACTCCTTCACAGTCGAACTCGTCAAGTGTCAACTTAGACATGGATGCAATCTCCCGCCTTATCAGAGCGGGTGGTAAGAAGAAACCCACGCTTGCCGCCAGGATGGCCGTCATTTCGAAAGAACAAGCGACGAAGGTGAACGCTTGGATTCAGCAGCTCGCGCAAATGGGACAGTCTTTCCGTGGAAAGGTTGAGAGCTTTAAAGCTGAGCACGAAAAGTTTCTCCAAGGTCAAACAGATGTCGATGACGATCTTGCGAATATATTCGACGATAAAGCGATAAAGCGTGATTTGAAGGAAGACATGAGAGATTTGACCAGACTCGCTCAGAGCTCTGTAAAGCTTGGTGATGATGAAGACGACTCCATATCGAGTGCTCTCGACGAAGCATTGAGCGCTGGAATGCAATTGATCGCCAAAAGTGAATTTAAAACACCAGTTCCTGCCGTCACCGAAATTCCCAAGGTTGAAACTGCCGTCGACAGTCTACCTGTGGAGGGAAGATTATTCGACCACGTTGATATTGAAGTTCGTTCCCTCAACAATCGAGACTTGTTCGAAACGCCTGTGACCGAAGTACCCGACCAGGAAACTAGGGATGAGCTGTTGGAAGAGGACGAAGTCGTCGAAGATCGTGGAACAAGATCCGTACAAGAGATCATTACAGACGCGTTGGAATTTGTTCGACCCGGTGATGGCGGCTCGCTTCTGAAAGAAGCCGTGGAGGTCAAAAATGAAGTTCGTGAAGGCGCCATCGAGTACGCCGAAATCGAAGACTATGAAGATGATTTTGAAGAGGAACAGAACGACACTGACACTGACGATGAGACATTGCTTGATGCGGTCTTGTCCGGCCTTGGGTTCGATAGCGCGACAGAGCGAGCAAAAATAGCAATGAGTATAGCGGACATGACTCTTGGCACCACAACCCCGAGGACACAGCCGTATGTCACCTGGAAGGACATCGCGCACACGTTCTTGGGCTCTAGCGCAAATGTGCGACAAAACATCCCACTCACCGTTGCTACCGTACAACTGTACTCAGAGAGTGTCGATCAGGTGATGAAGGGAAAAGTTGCGCCAATAGACCTCAATGCGCACATGACGGATCTGAAGGTAGCTTCGAAACGTGTAATGGAAGGCGGGAAACAGATCACTTCCGTCAAGGATTTGCTCGACATTATTGCGGAAGATCACTTGTTCCGAGCTACGCATTCTGCTAGATCATTCTTTGGAAGGCAAGGACGGATGGACGACTTTGTAGTTCTGGAGCGGCAGTCGGCACAGGGCCAAATTGACAACGACATACCCAGTCTGATGGACGTTTTGCGATCAGAGCAAAAGGGCCAACGAGCGAACTTGTTGCTTCCCATGTCCTGGAGGATGCAAGTTGCGATTCCATCGCAATCGCAACAGGAATATTCCGAGATTTCTGAATAGGTTTTGTTGATTTCTAATAAATTATGGCATATCCACCCCTGTGGCGCGTGCGCGTCTTCAGCATGACTCGAGTGTTGGTCGTGCGGTGGTATCCACCTCTGCAAGCGAGGGCATGGATGGGAATGGGGCTTACTCCCAGAACCGAGGCCATGATCTGCGCACATAGCAACATTCAATGCCGCGGATTTTCTAGAACCGCTCAGAACAGATCTCCGAAATGGGATCCGAATTATATGGACTGGAGAGAAATGATTTTTTCAAAAATGTGCGGACGAATGATGGCTTTTCTGTTTTCTAACTTCCAATACAACTAGCCGTGGAAGTAGTGAAGAGATTTGGATATGCGGGCGTGATTCTCTTTGGTATGAACATGACGTGTTTTGGCAATATTTTCGAACTGAAAAAGTTGCGTGTTTAGGCTTATGCGCGTTTGGTAAGGCTGGGTTCAATAGTGTTTCGGTCTGGTATTGATTGTCGCCTTCCAACAAAGGTGTCGCGGGCTACCACCTCACTGCCGAACTGCTTAGCCCTTCAAGTGCGACCGCGATCTATTCGGATGCGCTTGAGAAAATCAAGGAGCACGAAGAGATTAAGAATTCGCTCGGTGAGCCATTAATCGGGCATGGATCTGGGCGGCGGCATAGGCTGACTTCGCGAGAGGTCGCGGGAAGCAGAGAAGATGACACACGAAGGGTGATTGTCAATTTCGCTGTCGAGGGCACAAACGGAGAAGCACCTGTCAGTGCTGAAGTCATCGAGGTATTTATCATGTCGGAATCACCTCATAACTTCAACCAACTTCTGATTCCTTTCCTGTTCAGAACATGAAGACAAAAACATGGGAATTTTACACCCTATGGGTTGACGTTATGCCGGATGTTCTTGCAAAAACGGATCCTGCGAGGGGGAACAAGGTCAAGCGTATTTATGTGATCGACCACAGACCTAAGAGGGCAAAGAACCAGTACAAGGGACGGAGAAGAAGGTGGATGAGGGGTAGCGATGTGGATGAGGAAGATCGGCCAAAGGGAAGATTTGGATTCCTCTAGATTTATCAGCAATGCAGAAATGTAAACTTCCTTCACTATTTAAATAGCCCGTATCCTATATTCCGTGACATACAACCAGGAAAACTGCATCGTGCTTTCATGAGAGCATTCTATTGTTTGGGCTCGCCAAACTTTGGCTCGTGCACGATTCCGGCCCTCCATTGTCTCGGATGCGGCGTCTTTGTCCAGCGAGGAACAAAGTCCATTGGTTTCACACCGTAGCGATATCTTTTGCTCTCCACCCAATATTTTTCGCTTGCGGGCATTTCTGATTCCTTTGGCATCGTCTTGGCGAGATCCTAAATAAACAGATCAGAGATTTTTTAGAAAACCGGTACTATGTAGAGCAGCATACTTCAACGTACAAGTACATGCAGCTTGACTTTTGACTCTTCGAGTTTGGCAATCACATCGTCCACGCCTCGCAATCGCCGTCGTTGGCGCAACTTCTGCATTGGTGTCAGCCTGAAAATCCTCTTCCTTCCACAGCAAAAGCCTTAAGAATAATTAATCATTTTTCAGAATGCGAGTTCCTCACCGCGTAAGGCCACCAAGGGCAACCAACGTCGAACGGAAAGCGCCGAACATCTTGGATTTATTGCTGCTGTGCCACAACATTGGGGAAACTCGATATTGGATTCTTGGTCGAGTACTCTGAATAGACGACTAAGCGCGCAGGATGGGTGGAAAGCTGGGATTCCTGATGCCGAAAGCATATCCGGCCACATGTATCGAATGCTATGAGCGACAATCCGTGTAAAACAAGACATGCTGTGGGCTGGGGCGTACAAAGAAGAGCATTTCTTCTCAGTGACACATTGTGCAAGTTCGATCCAATTCGAACTGTGATATTCTTTATTGCACCGGAGGAGTAAATTATTGGATACTGAAGAACTTCAACAGTGCTCGTCGTTGAAAATATGACAAGCCATTGGAACGGAACTCAATCCTGTGAATTTAGTTGTCTATTGTAATGTGCCATTTCCCAAAAAAAAAAAGGTGCCATATGTAGATATAGAGCCATATAAGTGGTGGATAGATACTTATTTTCATCGAAAGAGAACTAAGAGAAATGAATAGAACATTGACAAACCAGCATACAAACGCACGTGGAATCAAACTCAGCGAAGATACACAGAGGAAATACGCATTCATCTACCGTGTTGTGAATTTCGTAGTTCATCCATCGCTGCTCCGAGCCCTCTCGAAACACCGCTTCCGACGCCCCCCTGCCCATTCTGTGCACTCGCAGCCGCAGCTTCTCGAATCACAATCGCTCGAATGTCCTCCCTGCAAAGCGGACACCGACCCATTCGTCGTGTGAGCCATACGTCGACGCAGGATCTATGGAAACAGTGCCTACATCGTGGGAGTTCTCGCAGCTCGTCCCCACGCGTGAACTCCTCCATACATATCGCGCAACTATCATTCTTCAAAGCGGAAGCGCGTTTCGAGGGGATGTGTGCTGTTTCGGGCGTTTTGGGCGGTGACTTTGGAGGAGGGGTTGGGGGGTTTGATACCATGGATGATGGCGCGGTTGTAAAGGAGTCACAGTCGTCGTCGCCTGGCTGTGAATCGGGTTGCTCAGATGCATTTCTCAGAGGCAGCTCCATCGAAGTGGAGGACACCGTGGTCAAATTTCTCTGAAGGCTGATTCCTGGAGACCGCACTCTCCGCACATCGCTCACACTTCTTCGAAGTGCAGCCAAGATCGATGGTCGTCGTGCGGGCACAATTCCTGCTGGCAGAATAGCAGCCGAGGACCGTCGCAATTCCCCCGCATCGGCAGTCGTCGCCGCGACCGGAGGCTCAGTGACTACAATAACACCCTCCTCTTCGGCAATGTCATTGAGCTTGTCTGCTTTGCTTGTTTGTTTTCCGCTTCGTCCAGTTGTACTCCGAGTTGAGTTTGATCGAAATATGAGCTGGGGGATGTAATCGAGCAAGCTCTCCGGTAATATCTGATGCAATCTCAGCTGTATCGAACCTTCTGAATTGCTCCGTGTGTGATTCGGACGTCGTTGATTGTGCCAAGGCGGAACCACGGGTGAAGGGCCACGTTCCATCGAAGAAGATCTCCCTTCTTCAGCAAAACGTCGATTTCGAGATGAGTATGGAAATATCGAAAGGCGACTGCATGTGTGCAGGCTGGCTGCAAAGATCGCGATCAAGGCGAATATCACTACGAGGATCAGACTCCATCCAACGCCATCTGTCCAAAGATCTTGCGCATTTGTCTGAGGAGCTATGTCGGTCGGCGGAGGATGGGTCGGAATTGTCGCGCTCGTGTTTACAATGTAGCCCACATCTTGGTCTGCTATTATTGTCAATTTCAAGCCATACGGACTTCTTGTGTCTCCTGACGTTAGGAATTTCGCGTTGAGCAGCTCAAAGGAGATCGGATCTGAGAGGAAGAAGACCCGCTGCCCATGATGACTGCTAGCCGTTACGTTGCCCATCCAAGAGTCAAAGCGAATGGGGCTCGTGCTTCCAAACGAGCTATGGCGGCTGCTGTACAAGACTAGAGCCATGATATTCGGAGAGACTGATAAAGCACCGATAGAATTTGAAAGCAGCTCAAGGCTGCAATAAGATTGAAGCAGTGTTGTGCGATTCATGTTAGCTTCCGCGGTTAAGTTCACTGATGAGTCGATGCTCAAGAGCACCATCTTTGGAGCAGAGGAAGTGTATGGTGGCTGCGTTGTTTCCGCAAGACTTGGATACTTGCATTTTCTGTATGGCTGCAGAAAGATGCCCTGTTAATGGAAAGTTATGATAGTTTGCGGAAGCTAGTGGAGCAAAACGCACCTGGAGTGGTCCTCTTGCGACGCTTGTGCCATCCTTCTCAAAACAATACCCTGCCATCATTTCCGAAAACCCAAGCTCAAAAGTTGCTGCTGGTGCACGTTGCTCTGCGGCCGGTCCTGTGGGCAACTGGCTCAATGGAATCACGTCCGAAAATCTCAGCGCATAGCGGAAGTTTTGATCCGGGTCGGCTTGCGATCCTGCGTATGCGCTGGCTGTAGAAAGCGAAATGATTGACGACACAAATAAATTCCTCCAGATTCGGCCCATGTGGAATTGTCCTGTTTGAACGTTCCACTGGAGGTGGTCGATAAATGTCGTTAAGCTGAATGGTATTCGCAACCAAAGAGAGCAAGTCCCTAATCGGGTTCGGATTATTTTCGATGAGCTTAGTTTAGTCTAAGCTGCACCCGTCTAACTCGGTTGACGGCGTGTTCCCTTTTTGGCTGGTTCGAACTGCACGTACCACAACCGATAAAGATCACGATCGTCGACACGATGAGTTCGCGCAGAAAAGCTCGTGCGATCTTTTGATTCGACTTTGATGCTGATTTTCGGTGGATTCGACTGGCAGCACGACGTTGTGTTCGTTGGGCGGGTGGTGCAGTTTAACTATGCAAGCCACCCAGACATGGTGGGCGTCGACGAGACGCGACGCGTTTGGGAGCTGACACAGGCGGACCTGGAAGGAAGGAGGGTTGCAACCGACAAGCTAGATATTAAGGGAGACGTACTGAACGCTGATGATATCGCTGCATCGCTAAAGTACATCGCTGGTGTCGACATATCATTTGTGGGCGAAGTCACTGCGGATCCATCTAACAGCGATGCTTCGGCAGCTTCGAATGCGGCCGTTGTATGTGTCGCGGTACTCGATGCAAGAACTTTGGAACTTGTCGATCACGTTCTAGAAGAAGGTGGTCTGATGATCGGAATGCATCATTCAAACGTTTGACGATGTTTTACCCAAAGTCACTTTGACGCTGCCGTACATACCGGGATTTCTTGCTTTTCGCGAGGCGGCTCCTGTTCTTTCCTGCCTGGAAAAGCTGAAGAATAGAACAACATACCCCCAGCTGCTATTTGTAGACGGGAATGGGACACTCCACCCACGCCGTTTTGGTTCGGCTTGTCACATCGGTGTGCTTGCCGATATTCCAACCATCGGGATTGGAAAGAACTTCCTGGAAATCAGGCATGACGGACTTTTGATGAAGGAGGTGAAAGCACGAGCAAGATCAGAGCTGGGTAAAGCGGGCAGTTACTTCGAGCTGATCGGTTCGAAGACGGGTTTTGTGTATGGAGCAGTGAGTGCTACCAAAATGCTTGCCGAAGGGCCCTTCTTGAACCGACTATTCAGGCAGTCAGAGCTACAGCGGGTGCAGTAAATCCAGTCTTTGTTTCCCCAGGTGAGATTTTGAAGTCAATAATGTGGTCACATCACTTTTCTTTAAATTTAGGTCATCGTGTGAGCTTCGAGACAGCCGTGAGTTTAGCAAAGTTCTGTTCCCGTCATCGAGTTCCCGAACCAATCAGACATGCGGACCACCTTTCTCGGGAATACATTCGGCTGAAAAAGGCGCCGTGAGTGTGATTATCTCGCGATTTGTATGTATGGGTTTGGTTTGGATACATTAGCGGCATGTTCTTCTTCAGGCGGTGTATTTCCATATAAGTATCAATGTATGTCACAGTCCATCAATTTATGCATTAGATTAAAAATTGCCCTCGGCTCCGTACTCAGACGCTGAAAATACTTTGCGAGAAATCAAAGGGGCAGAGGGGCTACGGGGCTGGCGGCGCAATTGTAAATTTTGTGATAAACAAGGTCGATCCTAATAAATGAATGTACTTCACTGGAGATTTATTGACCTAAACTGTCTTTTAATAGTGATTCCAACCCAATGAGAAACTTCCAGAAGCGAAGAAAAGCAATCAAGACAGAAAGAGAAAGAGGAAACACAAATGCAAATTCGGTTCATCTTACCCCACAAACAGAAATGACCAACTCACAGTGAATAGCTCATAGGGAAACATTACATCATAGTGAACGATTCAATGTAAACGAAATATCCATAAACGATACATCCACTCCCTATTTACTGCGTTTTTGTCATCAAATTGATCAAGTAGATGTGGGGAGCATCTGTTCAGTATCAAACCATCTCTGCCTTGTCTTAATATGCTGAAAGATCTGGCTCAAAGGCTTGCTACAGGTTCTTTCGAGGTATGTGGTGCCGTCAATTTACAATTTACGCTCCCATTTGAAATTTTGTCTCTCGTTTCAAATTTTTTTTTGTCTTCTTAATTAATTATGCAAATTTGTCACAGTACAGGTTATAAAGCGGTTCACTCTCCTGAACAGCAGACCAGCCGACCAGCCATGAGATCAATTGTTGTCTTTGCTGTGGTTGCCTTTGCATATGTCTCGGCGGCCCCTGTGAATTCCGAACCACCAGTCGGAGTCTACTGTCCCCCAAAACCAACCGACAGTCGCAGCCCGTGCCCTGGTCTCAACTCCCTAGCCAATCACGGCTACCTCCCTCGCAATGGAAGAAACATCACATCTGAAGATATCATCTCTGCCATGGACAAGTTCCTCGGCATTCGTGCCGACGTGGGTGCCGCCCAGATCGCAGGTGCCACACAGCTCGGTGCAATTACCACCCTGCCCAACGGCCACACAGGCCTTGCAAGCCTCGATGTTCTCTCACAGTCACACAATCGAATCGAGCACGATGCGAGCTTCACGCGCAACGACGTGTTTTTCACACCCGAGCCCAAGATCAACGCAACCCGTGTCAAGAAGCTCCTTTCGTTCAGCTCGGACAACAAGTACCTCACGCCACTGGAGCTCGCAAAGGCCCGTCACTGGTTTATCCGCGACTCGTTCACAAACAACCCGAGCAAGACACTGGGCAAGCTCCAGACCGACGCGTGCTGGCGCGAAAACGGCTTGATTCAGCTTGTCATTGGATGGAATGAGCCCGATGGAAAGATGCGCGTCGACTGGTTGAAGCAGTGGTTCCTCGAAGAGCGATTGCCGTTCAACCTCGGATGGAAACCTTCGACCACTGGAGGTGATATCGCTGATGCAACAAATATCACCACTCAGTACATCTTCAGGGAGATTTCTATCAATGCTGCTGACCCTCTGGGCCCTCTTCCCCTGGTTTTTCAGTAGGAGGCTCATTTTGGATGAAAGCTCGTTTTGGATGAAATAGTGGCACATATCGGTCCTTTATTGGTTCAGTTATCTTTGTTCTGAACAGTTTTGTCGCGAATAGAATAGTTCACAATACGCCAGATAAACTGGTAAATGCATCCAATCCGAGCGGTTGTGACGGTTCGCGTATGCAGCTATAGCAAAGAGCGAAAGTTGAGGACGTCCTTGCCAGCCCGAACGTGTTGCTGACCGAAGCTGTTGAACAACGTTAGGATCCGTTGGGATCCGCGTGCAGAGCTGCCGCGTGTGTGGAGGTGGTAGGGGTCCGATACAGGACGCACCAGCAACAACCGAGCTGAAAACGACCCTGTGGATGTTCTTGCAGCTTAACGCTGCCATGTTCCCGGGTTCCCGTTTATCGAGTTCATTTGCACACTTGCAGTGGCTCTCGTGTACGACGGACCAGCAACACATCTGGTGGAAACCTTTGAAGAGGATCAGAATTAACATTCGGGTATTTCTCTAAGTCTATGCATTTTTGTACTTGTACGATTGTTTCTTTTTATATCCTTACATTTAGTGTTTCAAAGCTGTTTTGTCAGTGGAGTTTCTTATCATGGAACCCGAGTGTGTCTTTGTCCGACTAAGGAAGCCTAACCCGATGGAACAGACCAAGCTAGCCTGCACAATGCGCTTTGGAGCATGACGTAAGATATTCACGTCGGCAGCCCAGAATTTTCATTGCTTCGGAATCCTAGGTCAATCTGATGATATTGTTTGAGTTCATTCATAGCAGCATTTTGGTACTCAGCATTTGCTGAATATTCATTTCCCGGTTTCCATTGAAGGATTCAATAGACGACTTGCCGTTAGAAAGTTATCGTTGATAACATGAACATGGGGCTCCAAAAACACCACTTTCTGTGGGAGCAGCACCTGTTGCAAGTGAGAATGTAGCTGCTTCCATTGCGGAAATCGATCTAGGAGCTCACAGAGCAGTTAGGTTAACGATATTTTCAGCGGTGGACGAGCTCTGTCGTAAATAGATGGTTTTTCTAACTTCACTGGATTTATTGAGAAAGGCTGTTCTCCTTTTATAGAGCAGAAACGGCAAAGGAAACATCTAGAAAGTAGGAAAAGAGAAAGAAAGAGAAACTTTTAACTTTCCAAATCAGAGAACAATCAAGAAAATGAATGATTCAGTGGCAGATGAACGGTTCAGGTGTAAATGAACTTTTCCATTTACGACACGCTCAGTACTTTCCGCCATAACGAACAGACGAAACTCTATTTCGCAACTTGCTCCATTTGCAATCATGAACGATGACGAGTTCCAAGTTGCTGGATCGACTTGTCCAATCAGATTGTGTCATTGTAGGATCATAGAGTCAAACATTCGTATTCAATAATGAGTTACAAATTCTGGATATTAGGGCGAATGTTTCATATCATCTTCAAATGCAAAGACAAGGAAAACTGAGCAGCAAAAATGTCTCACGTTCGCACTGAAGTGAGATTCGCTGCTCGTAGAGAATAGGAAGTGAAGGAAAGCCCAAAGCTGAATAGAGATATCACATCTTCGATCAATCACACAACGTAAACCCTCATTAGCTGTACAGGGAGAGGGAGAGTCGCCGCGTGATTCTGCTTAAGCAGATCGTGAAGGTGATGACGCAAGAGCGGCTTGACGGGCCTCGAATTCTCGTAGTTTAAGCCTCCAGTTCTCTGGGTTGTACCCTCGGTCTCGTCGGAGTCGAAGATCCTGGTCAAAGCCAAGTTTGCTCGATGCAACGTAAATTCCAAAGCCAATACTGGAGGAGCAAAACGATAAGAATCATGATTAAAGTTCAAATCGATACAAGAGACATACGCGACGGAAATCATGCTGTAGACTGGGATAGCCTCAGTGGGCATGTTTTTGAAGAAGATGCGGACGAGGTTGACCATTGTTGGGATAAGAAGAGGTTGGAAGTAGTTCAGACTGGGTCAGGGTGAGTTACTCTTGATGTTGTTTTGTGAGCGATGTTATGGACAGATTATATACCACCGGCCATTCACGGGAACCCAGGTGTTAGTGATATTGTTGCTCACTTTAGACAACAAACGCGTCACAGCTGGCACGCGACTTTCCCATTGCCGTTGAATGAGTCAAAGTTTCTCAACCAAAATTTTTAAGGATGGATCTACCAACTACATAGGTTGCATTGATGAGCAAAACGTACTCCGCATCAAATCATGATGCAACAAGGATTTTTCGCTTTAAACAAATCATAAAAGAGCAACCAATTATTCGTTGGATTGGCTCTTTTCTTGAATTGAGCAGAGAAATCAACGGTGCATCAAAAATAATTTTTTTATGATTCTGCCCAGAAATCTTCTGGCATGCCCTAAGGTTTGTAACCAAGATAATGTTGGCAATGTTTGGCAAATGACTGAGAAGGTAGTTTGGTAAATGCACAGCAGCGCAAAACGTTGCAGTCGGTTTAAAATTGTTACACATGGTGAGAGTTGACCGTTTCTAAGTTCGGTGGTCGCCAATAACATAAAAGATCGCTAACGGTGTGGGAACAGGTGCAACAAAGGCGGTTATCCATCCCTCAGGTCGAGTGTATGAGACAACTGGTGGTGGCTAAGATGGCGGTGGTGGCCGGATGGTGTCAAAAATTGTAGCGATAGCTCTTAACAATAATGGTCAACAGTTCATTCTACACTGGTTGTTTATTCCAATTGTATGATCGTTACTCCTCCTCTTTCCGTCCTTTGTGCGTTTTAAGCTCACCATGCCGTGCGTTTCGTTTTCGTTTGTTTATAGCCACGGTGGTACTCAGTTTTTGCAGTCCTCCCCGCCTTATGTACACATATCTTTTGACAAACATCTCTTTTTGATGTTCTGAATGGAATTCCATCAGGTTTGCACAAATGGTTCTGTTTTGCATCAAGTTATCCACAAAGCAGATGTCCCTAACATTTAGCGGGATGGCAACTATGCACAGCAATGCACAAGGACTGCAGTGTGATGACAGCGATCCATATATTATCCTCTAAACCACAGAAAACGCAAAAAACTGGAGGTACGTGAACTAAGAAAGGCTGCTCTGATATGTCTCTGTCACATCATCTCTTCTTCCCGCGGCGCTTTGAGGAAGGAGCTGAATACAAATGATAAGCAAATGATAAGCTCAACCACGAAAGGTGAAGTCAATGTGACTTACCCGGTCCTGATGCAGCGACCGATACTGCTGCAGCGACACCAGGGTCTGGTGAGGTTGGGTTTGGTGGTGGAGCAAGTTTTCTCTGCTGCATTTTGTCCATCAATATCCGATTAAGGCGTTCGAACTTTTTCAGGTCAGGTAATCTCTCTGTCCGGTACTTTAGACACTGCGAAAAAAGACAACTAAATGGCGAGAAGAAACTGTATTCATGTTATAGTATACCGTCGGGCCATCTGTGACTTTGAGAACAAGCTTTCCGTCGCAATGTCTGTACTTGACCAGATATCTGCACTGCGATACCACATTAGTTATCCTTCTGTGCCGGTCATTTTCTCTCCAGAAACGTACCCGCACTGGTGCTGCCGCGTACAGATCCTCGACAGCCTTCTCGTAGTCCTGCCAGTTCTCAAAGTAGACCATTTAATTTTTGAAAAATAAAACCCGTCACGTGGGTAGAGCCATCTGATTAACGGCAGGTTGTCATTGTGGTCGGTCATTCGAACCATGGCAGAAGGGGCCTGGGAGGGGGTCGGGAGGTTGGTTGTTGGCATGGTACGGATATCTAACCACTCTGCATCTCTTCTCTTCGCTGCGTATGGTGTGTTTCACAGGGTCTGCTCAGCATGGGTTTGGATGAGACAACGAAACAACAGTCTAAGCGTCCCGCTAGTGAGTGAGCAGATGGACAATCGATTCATTCACTGAGCGATATGGAATTTTCTTGTGCACTGTAGACACGGCGTTTAAGCAACAGCGGTTGAAGGCATGGCAACCGTTGCTGACACCAAAGACCGTCCTCCCCACATTCTTTGTCGTCGGATTGATTTTTATTCCTATCGGAATTGGGCTCTACATTGCTTCGAATAGCGTGAGTCTTTCTCAGGTTGCATTCTTCGATCGATCTGTTAACGAATCATAAATATCAGGTTGACCAAATTATCTTCGACTACACTAACTGCCCCAAGGCTGGAACTACATTCGCCGCACCTGACATAGCTTTGGGAAACCTCGGCCCTATAACAGAATGGCGATACGTTCCCGAAAACAAAACGTGCAACGTACGCTTCCTCGTACCCAACGAATTCAAACCGCCCGTGTTCTTGTACTATCGTCTCACAAACTTTTACCAAAATCACCGTCGCTATGTCAAATCCTTCGATCAGGCCCAGCTATCGGGCGGTATTGTAGATCCTTCAAAGCTCAACTCCGGCTGTGACCCCTTGAGAGTGCCAACTCAGGAAGGATTGCCGGCCTCGATGAAGAATATTACACTTGGGCCTCAGGCACAATACTACCCATGCGGGCTCGTTGCCAATTCGTTCTTCACCGGTAAATGCCCAGATGCTCCCCAAGAAGTTGCCAAATTCTGATTGTGTTTTTATTGAAGACTATCTGGGTGGAGATCCATTGGAAGATAACTCTGAGCTTCAATGCATCTCAAACCAGTCAACAAACCCGCCAACCCCGTGTGACAAAGCGTACTCGTTCTCCCAGGACAGCGTCGCATGGCCTTCCGACACTGAAAAGTTCAAATCGTCATCGTGGAGGGCCTTGAAGCCCACCGAGGTGAATGCGAACTTGATCCCGCCCCCCCAATGGGTGGATGCGTTCCCGCGCTGGGCGAACGGATACACCGCCGACAACCTTCCTGATCTCCAGCAGTGGGAGCGTCTCCATGTGTGGATGCGGACCGCGGGAATGCCAAACTTTAGGAAGCTTTACGGAGCGAACAGGGTTGGATCGTTGACCGCGGGAGTTTATCAATTGGACATTGTGAACAGTAAGCTGGATCATGTCTGGGCGGACGCGTTTTGAATTCTCCGACAATTTGCAGACTTTGATGTTGTACGATTCAGCGGAACTAAGTCCATTGTGATCTCGACTGTTTCGGCTATTGGAGGGAAGAACCCCTTCCTTGGTATTGCCTACGTTGTTGTCGGTGTTGTTTGCTGGCTCTTGGGCATCATCTTTTTGATCCGCCAGATGGTAAAGCCAAGGTATTTTGAAGGTTTAATGTCCGCTCTTGCACATACCTGATCACGTCTATCGAACAGAAAACTCGGTGACCACACACACTTGTCGTGGAACCAAACGCAACCTGGACAGCGCCAGGATGGCGCTCAAAGCAGTGCCGTTGCTGGGGGAGACAGCATGCGGCAACGAACTGGCTACTAAAGTTGATTGACAGTCGCTGACTCAGTTTTCTATTATTTCCTTGGACAGGATGGTCTTTTTTGGACCTTAGTCGTTGTGTGTGTCTTTTCCAATTTATGCTTTCACAAGTTTAATCTTTCTCTTAATCACAAGTCTGCAATCAATGATCACACGAGTATTAGTACCGTGATGGTATCAATTAATGGTAAAATGCGTTCTCCCACTGACCAGGACGAAACTACTTCCGTTATCGATTAACGTGCCTTCATCCGCATCAACCGCCAAATGTGTCGGTCGGGATCCGGAACTGGATCAGCCCTGCAAACACCATCAGTCGTGTCGCCTTGCCCCGCAACTCTGCCGTCCGCTCACTCCGCACCCAGTCCTCCCCGCCCTTGTCCCCAACACGCTGTACAGCTTCTGCAACACGGACATCGTCACTACCAGCACCTAAGGGAACGTCACCCCAACTCCCTCGTCAAGCTCTCCAAACTCGTCCGCTTTGCTCGATTTGCGCTGAATCATCTCCATGTCCAACACACCACTGCTTACCGCTCCACTCCCTTCCAACGGAATTAGCCCGCGCAACTTCATGATTCTGAGTCGAGACTTTTCCTACGACAGGTTAACTCAATGATGTCTTTATATGAGAGCAAATAAGTGCAATTTTTTAGGTACACAGCACGATGTCTCCTTATACTCCCGCCCTCCCGCTAGAGATCGTCGATCGCATCCTCGTAACTCTCGCAGAGGGGGCGCAATCCCCGAAGCTCGCTTTCAGAATCGCAGCCCATTTCCGTCGTGGTCATGTCCAAATGGTTGTTGTACACAAGGTCATCTCAATGGACGACGCCAGCGCAAATGGATACATACACATTCTCGATCTCTATCGTTCCAACTTAATGTCCCTAGGCTCTCCTAAACCCTGTTGGAATCGTACGCCGTTTTGGACTGACCGTGCAATGGTCGAAGCTAGCAGGAACAACCACATAAGCGTGCTCGAATGGTGGAAGTCAAGCGGGTTGGAGTTGAAATACACCTCTCGTGCGTGCGATTACGCTACTGCAAACGGACACCTCGAAGTGCTGAAGTGGTGGAGGTTCAAGAGCGGTCTACCACCAAATTTCAACCCCTGGATGATGAACTTTGTTGCAAGTAGATACGGCCATGCTGACGTTTTGGAATGGATCAAATCGGAAAGCGGGCTCGAGATCGCCTACCTTGAAGACTCGATCGACTATGCCAGCGGCAACGGCCACGTCAATGTTCTGGAATGGTGGAAGTCCAGCGGTTTTGAATTGCGGTACACTGAAGGTGCAATGAACTACGCATCAAAACACGGACATATCAATGTTCTCCAATGGTGGGTGGACAGCGGTCTCCCACCACGCTACGACGAGTTTGCGGTGGACTGGGCGTGCCTCAACGGGCACTTGGACATTCTGGAATGGTGGAAACGCAGCGGACTGGAAATCCTGATCAGTGGATTCGCTTCACAGAATGCTAGTGCGAATGGACACATCCAGGTGCTCGAGTGGTTGAAGCGAAACGGATTCTTGATTTAGTGGCCACGTGCTAGTCTGCATGCCGCGAGCAACGGCAGACATATCAATGTTCTTGAATGGTAGAAGAACAGTGGAGCGCAGCTGGAATGTGAGAGCTGGACTTTGGACAATGCGAGCAAGTGCGGGTTCGTCGATGTACTTGAGTGGTGGAAGGGTAGTGGCAAGCTCGTCTATACAGAAGCAGCAATCGACGAAGCGAGCACTGGCGGGCATGTGGAAGTTCTTGAATGGTGGAAGAGAAGTGGGCTTAAGTTGAAGTGGGATCGACCGCTTAATCTTCCACTTCGAAGCGATGATGTGATCAAATGGTGGGAAGCTAGCGGACTTCTGAAATGAGCAAATCCACATCAAGTTTGAAATAGTGGCTATTATTGCAGTGTTCCTGGATCTTTAAGCAAGTGAAAGGCATTTCTATCATGGAAAGTGTTGCAGGGTGGTGATATTTCCATAATGGGCAATGTTTAGAAGGACGGAGGGGCACAGACCCGCCTGCCGCACCAAGCAGTGTTTCTTCCGGAGAGTAACTCACAGCAGACTAGGAAGATGAGGCAAATGACGATATTCGAGACCGCGTAGTGGAGTTCAGCTGCACACCGTCGATCGCGCGACGCCCGAGGGTTACAGACGCCAACGGGTATTCATGGCCCCAGCCATTGTTGAGGAAGATCCCGTCGGTCACGAGGAGGCAGGGGAGGTTGTGGTCCGGAACGAGGTTTCGCCAGCGCAATTCGCCTGGTACGGTCACGGAGTTGTACCAAAGTACCAGGGAGTTCGAATTTTTTGTCGATGAAGTAGCGGAGGAACCATAACATATTTGATGCGTCCGACGGCAAAGGTGCATGACACATACCAAGTTTATCGGCAAAGTAAGGGTTGAGCATATCGGCTTACCGGGGTCAACGTCCTTTCCGTGCAACAACTTTGAGGGTGTCTAGCCTACCATCGTCCCACTCCGATATGTAGGTGCCAGTCATCTTGACGGCGTTTCGATGTGATGCATTGGTCCAGGCAGCAGGACGAATGGCCAGGCGTGCATGGCTGAAATCGAAATTGTGGGCAAAGGTTCGTCGAAATATGAAGGTATCGAAGTGGAGAAAGTTACGGAGATTGTAGATCTGCTTTCCGTCTCCGTTTCCAGGGACTGAGCGGCTTATAAAAGGATCACTGCCGCGCATTGTATGGGACGTCCCACCCTTTGTTGTGTTTTCAGTTAAATTCCGCCCATTGTCAAGTGCAAAATAGTCGTAGAGTCTGAACGGAATATATTTTGTTAATTGATTGTTCAAATGAAACCAATCTGATAGAAATGTGTCAGTAGGAAAGTAAGTGCAGGCAATAAGCGAACTGCTTACCTTGTTGGCGATGTCGAGTGCATCCGCATCGGGGGAGAGGCGGACGTAAGCCTTCTTGGTACCGTCAGGGCGGACAAGGGTGTTGATGCGCTGAGAGTCGACATCGTAAAGCTTCTTGACGGCATCACGAATCTGGCGCTTGTTGGCGCGGACATCGCAGATGAAGACGAGGGTGTTGTTGTCCTCAATCAACTTCATGGCAGACTCGGTGTTGAGAGGGTAGCGAACGACAGTGTACTGGTCGAGGGGAGAAACCCTGGGCACAGAGCGGCGGGGGTACTTCGGCACACGGGGGAGACGGAGGGTCTTAGGGCGACGGAAGGTGGTGGAGGTGCGGACCTTCTTCACGGTCTTCTGGGTTCCCTTCAAGGCAGCCTTCTTGGCGGCAGCGGCTTTGTTCACCGCGGCCTTCTTTGGCACAGCGGCCTTCTTGTCAGCGGCTGTGTGTCATAATATAACCGGAGTTCAATAAATGGCATTCGAAAGATGTTCACTTGTGCGCCCAGTAATGGCTAAGGAGGGAAACAGCAACCACCAGAAGGCGACGGCTGCTATTGAACGGCCCCTCCGAAACCTGTTCACTCAACCCGTTCGACGATATCTCGACTTTGGGTAGAGAGCCAGTAATCGTCATGGAAGCCATCCAAAGCAAGGTTCGGGACATTGAGAAACAGCGCCCAGACAACCTTCTTCCTCCAATAAACACCGAGCTTGGATCGAATGGGTTGCGTTCTCTCTTCCGTGGCATGCTGTTTCCTCTCGAGCACAATAGCACTGTGATAATGAAACGACGATCTCGCACGTTCCACATACCTTTGGGACCCATCTGTTCGAAAAGAGGAAAGTGAGAAGTGAGGCGCAGGGAAAGGATTTTCAGGAAAGAAAACCAAGCACAAGCCACGCTGCGGCAGGTGAGATCGTGGGAACGGTGGGTTGGTGTTTGGACAACGCGTCTCGCCAGGATGGCTTTATTTACAGAATATTGAGGCCAGCTTTCTCCTTGGTACCGACCACCAACAGATGTTCTACATAATCAAAAAACGTCACGCCAATACGGGCTTCTTCACAATGATAACCGGGCATTCGCAGTGATGAGCAAGAAGATGGTTCACCGACCCAGTAAGCAACCTTCAGAAAACAATGATTAACATCCGGGACACCTGGGAGGTTCTGTACCACATATCTCACCCAATCGACGTGTGCCTGCTGCCGACAAGAAGCATTGTCGGGTTGACTTGCTTCGCCTAAATAAATGTTCAAGAGAAGGCCATTCTAGTCACCACGTGACCCAGCTTGGCACCCGCGCCAAATTATTCCACCCGAGATATGGAGCTCTGGCCGGAGTCACAGCCGGAGTGAATTCCTCAACTCTCCGGATGAGCGGCATTACTATGCGTTGTGCGATCATATCAGTCACGAACGTCCTACTCAGCCAAACAGCATTTAAGTTTTGGTGGCGATGAATTTCTCAAATTTTAAATCCGAAATACAAATATATCTGTGCTCAACGCTGCACAGCTGTGCTGCCTATATCCAGATATCCACCCGTCGATAGAACTGACACAGAAAGCCACCATTATTAGAGCTGCTCAGTCTCTGCAATAATGCTTCTCCGAACAACCTTCTCGGCCACCTTGGCCTTCCTTGTCGCCGCTGCGTCCTCTGCATCAGCACAGTTTGTAACTGGTCGTCGCCCGCTATGCACATCTGCCGGCACTCCCTCGACAGTGTTTGTCAACTGCACAAACTTTGCACCTGAGACCGGCGTGATGGCAGGGTTTAACGTCGACCTTGATGGACACGATACTGTCGCAGCGTTCAAGAGCCGTATGAACCCTTGGACAAACTCACCAGCACTTTACGGTAGGTGGGAGTGGACTGTGCCGATGTCAGTGTGAGGCGGGGATGTGGTGTTGAACGAGGACAGATGGCGACTGGACTAAAGTCCCGTCGAGATACATTGCAACTGTTTACTTGGAAATGAAACTTACTTGCGGGGACAAACATTGTGCTCGGAACGCTTATGCTAGTGCGTGAAATGTCGCTCACCAGATTCTCTCGTTACCAAGGAATGTTCATGAAGATTGCTCAGGTTCTTATCGGTCAGACTCCCCTCGACTCGCGCAAAGAGGATCTCGACACCTTCATCTCTCAGATTCGCGGGCAGAACGCCATGTTTGTTGTTTCCATCGACCCTTGGTACGGTTATAACAACGTCAGTGACGAGGCTGTCTCTCTGGTAAGAATTTTTGTATTAATCTGCTGACTGTGCTGATGTGGGATTTAGTTCGCATTGAAGATGCAGGAGTTTAACCAGTACGGTATCCCCGTGCTGATCCGTCCGGCGCACGAAATGAACGCACCGTGGTACCCGTACGGCATGCAGCCCACAGCCTTCAAAGATTTCTACAGGAAAATCCACAGGGCTGTCCGTGCTGTGGCTCCATACACTCGGTTCAGTATGTAGCCTCAACTTCGCTCAAAAGTGGTCGTACTGATTAAAAGAATAGTCTACGCACCCAACCTTGGTACTGGGTACCCCTGGACCATTGGTGACTACCACATCAAGCCGACCGACCCTGACTTCCCTCTCGCCGACACGAACAACAACAAAGTTCTCGACACCAACGATGACCCGTACACGGCGAGTAACGGCATTATCGTTTTATCACATGTTCTAATACCTTCCATTATAGCCCTACTACCCCGGCGATGAGTATGTCGATTGGTTCGGTTGCTCAACTTACTGGAAGGGTGACTACCCTTATAACGGCAACCAAGTCGTCCCCGACAATGTATGTACATTTGCTCTGCTTTATCACATCAGCAAGCTCATCCTTTTGTGTGACAGTTCATTTTCGGCCAGATGAGCCAGGTTCTGGGTGGGGGTCTCAGCACCCTGCAATGGGCACAACGCCGCAACCTTCCCATCATCTTTCCCGAAATGGCAGGATCTTTCACCGCCGCCAACTCCGGCGTTCCCAACATTCAGACCAAGCAGAAGTTCTGGCAGCAAATCTACAGCCCTGCTGGCCAGACTGTCCTCCCAGGTCTCAAAGCTGTAAGCTTGTTCCGAAGTAAGAACCGTTTAGATCCGTTACTGAGACAATTTTCACTTCAGGGTCTCTGGTTCGACTACGTCAAGTTTGAAGACAATGCACTCCGTGACTTTTCGATCTCCTCCAACCGCAACGGTACCCTCACGCAGGTCGCACCCAGCTTCAAGAGCGACCTAGCCGGCTACGGAACGGGCGTCGTGTGGGCTGCCAACATCGCCATGCCGAGCGCGAACGCGGCCTGCGGATGCTTCGTGAACAACGAGGCCAAGCAGGCCCTTGCGGACTGGACCCCGCCGCCGTCGCCTTCTCCCACAACTACCACCACACGCGGCCCTACTGCCACGGCAACTGCGGCTGGAAACACCTCTGATGGTGCGGTTGGCCCAAGAGTTGCGCAAACGTTTGTGGTTGGGTCGGTCGTCGGCGCTATTGCTGCTGTTGTGGGAGCACTTTTCGTTTAAGAGAGTGGGTTGAATTGACTCTCGTTTTGGATCTTGTGAATCATTTTCTTTCTGCACCTATTGCTTTTGCAACGAATTACAAATTGGTCGAACATTTACCGTTGAGTTTGTTCTGCTTTGTTTTCAGCTTTGATAGTGCGGCTGAGTGTCATGAAGATTGTTTTGCTTTACTTGGCGGCAAGTTTTCGTTCACTTGGCAGTGGTTTCGTCGTCCTCGACATCATCGAACACGTCCCGTTTCTAATAGATTTCTCCTAAAAGACCCAAATGTTGCAAAATAGTCACATCCCAGTCATGTTTGCGCGCTCCGAAACGCATAAATAAGACTGGCTCAAACTGAAGCCCGCCCATCTCCCGCAAAATGCATCAAAACAAACAAAAAGGATCCTCCGTGGGGCTCATTCAGAACCCATATGTTGCGCCTCCCACTCCTCCGCCCATCCACATATCCTATTAACGTTCTCGTCCATCTGTTCCACCGAGTTGCTCTCAAGATCCACTACCACATTCTCGGCATACGCCTCGCGCGCTTCTTCAAGAACTACCTGCATGATCTCGCACTCGATGTTCTCTGAGATCTTCTTGGTAGTGTAGCCACTAATGACCCAACGGTTAAGATGACCATCCATGCAACAATGCGTTGTCTAACCGTTTCTCTAATCTCTCATACAGAACCGTGTTATCCGCTCGCAGGACGACGACCAAATCGAACCAACGCTCAGGAAAGAAATCGCAGCCGTGATGGTCGACAACTTTCCCACCTTCCTGCATCAATGGCTCAAGCTCATCGACGACCTGTGATTTTTGGGAAGAGAGAAATCGGAGTTTAGGATGTAATTCGGCATAGAAACCCTTCGTGCGTTTCACTCCATACCCGGTCTTCATCTAAAATGTAGGACTGAAACTCCTCGTCAAAGCCTTCATGAAGGCCCCTCTCTTTGACAATCTTTCCCACTTCGATGTGGTCGAGACTCGTTGCGAGTGCGACGAGCTCTGCTGTTGTCGTTTTGCCTGTGCCGGGGGTTCCTGTGATGAGGATGTTGGGTCTACTTCGTTGCATTGCAGAAACTGTGCACGTGAGCAGAGTTTTTGACAGGAATAGTTAATGATCTTTCTATTGCTTCTTTAGCAAGTGAACAGGGGCATCCTCTGCTACCAAAGCAGTTTTACCACCGATTGTCCCAACAGTTCCTGAAAAATTAAAAATATTTATCAGCCAATTTCGAGAGATTCGAGTCACTTTTATCACCTGTTGTGCCAAATGTGGTGAAGCTGACAATGTCGGTGCGCGGTTCGATACTTGGCCAGCTGATTCCATTCGCTTTGCGGAGGGTGATCTCAACCTTGGTCGACAAAACTTCGTACTTTGAAAGTTCAGGAGTGATGGGCTAAAATAATTACTTAAGCAAAATTGTCGCGGATGTAGATTCTACCAAAAATCACCTGAACCAATGGAGTGTGGTACTTGAACCGCTTTCCATCTGCGAGCTTGCCCTCCAGCAACAACTCACCCTCTTTGAACACGCATGTGGTGCTTGCTTTGTCGACCTTTTTGGCAAAGACGGAGATGATCACACTGGTCTGCGTTTGGTACCAATCTCGACGGCACTCTACATATTCCTCAGCCGAAGCCTGTTCGATGGGCCAAATGTCAGAATTCTTTATAACAGTCATGTAATGTCGCTGAACCTTCGGAGAATCAAGGAAACGGTGATTTCCTTTAGTGCAGCCTTGAATCTTCACAAACTCTTCAAACTCCAAGACCTTCCTGGAGCAGCAAGACCAACCCTACACCAAAGCTTTGTCAAGGGACTTAAAACTTCTTATTTTGAACTACCTTGCTACCCTCATGGAAAATTGGTGCACCAGGGTGGAATATGCACTCGCCCGCTCTCGAGCTCTCGTCGACATACACATGCCCGCATCCCCGACGCTTACACTGAGTTCCAAACGCGATCACAGCGTCCGCCGAGTCATGCAAATCTTGCTCTTTCGTTTCTGGTTCCTTCTCGACGTGTTTTGGCTGGAACGAGTCCTGAGTCGCAGGAGCGGCAGCTGCTGCATGGGGGGGAACGGATCCATATACCTCTTTCCCGTTCAGGTCGGTGCTGACTGGAGCGGAAGCAGCAGAAGTGGGAGTGGCAGCAGGTTCAGCTGCGGCGTGGGTACTGTGCTTTCCGACCGAGCAACCCTGGATCTAAAAAAGGAAATCATTTGACGTTTGCAAGATTAAGTTCCGAGATGAGAAAGATTTCATGAATGTTAACCTTGAGGAAATCATCGAAATCTGTCACACGTTTTGAGCAGCAGGACCAGCCCTAAATGCAGTGGTGTGTTCGTTGATAGCCAACTTAGAGTAGAAAATAAATACCTTTAGACCTTCGTGGAACACCGGTGCACCAGGGTGATGCTCACAGGAGGTCTCATGGTTATCAGATTCCACGAACGATTTGCCGCAACCTTTGCAAAGAGCGTTGCAAATTAGACGCCGAACTTTTCATTGCAAGTCGGTGCGCACCTTTGTTTGCGCATGTCAACGTGGCCATCTCTTTCTCGCGTCCCCCTGCACGGTGGTTCTACCTGCTTTAAAATGACCGCTGACTATTTATCGAAGAACGTAGAACTTGCTACACTAAGCCACATCCTCTCAAGCCACCCCAGTGTTGAAATGGCGATGGTCGTTTCCCAACCCGCTCAGCTGCACGCTATCAGAGAACGCCCGTTCTTACTCAAAGACGAATTCGCTTTCTGCATACAATTTACTCCCAGAATTATCGATGCTGCTTGTTTCGAAGGATTCCTGCCAATGGCAACCGAGATCGAGCAAGACGACTCGCAGCGTTTTGCTCTGCTCCTGCTCAAACTCCACCACGAACGGTGCCTCATTCGTCCAATATCATCCATGCACGTCGAGCGAAATGTGAGGAGATCGGCTTCTCGGTACTACCTGTCGACCAACAAGGCTTTCGATGGAATTGTTGCTGGCTGCTGGTATCAGCATCGTGATGTCTGCTGGCTATATCCGCCATTAGTCACCGCTTTCAAACAGATGGCATTGAACAGAAGACAACACATCACACATATCTATTCTTTCGAGCTGTGGAAGAAGGTGACTGATGCTGAGTCACCGACATCGCCGAAACCACGATCTAGGAAATCAATGAAGAAGAATCACGGCTCAGAGGAGGAAAGTGACGAACTCGAGGATAGGGAAGACTGGATTGAGGTGGTGGATCCGCAAGAAAGCAGCACGGAGTCTCCGTTCATGCGCCATGTTCAGGAAGGTTACGAACTTGTTGCCGGCGAAATCGGTTACGTTGTGGGAAGTGTATACACATCCCTCACGGGATTTGCTTTGGAATCTGGGTCGGGCACGGTGCAGCTCTGCGCTGTTGGAAGATATCTGGAAAGCAAAGGAGTGGAAGTTTGGGATCTCGGGATGGAGATTTCGTACAAGACCCGGCTTGGAGCGAAATGCATCTCGCGAGAGAGCTGGCTTGACCTGCAGGGGCAATATCGAATGGCAAAAGGAACGAGATCGGGAGAAGCACCGACAATATCTTTGGATATAACTGGATTCATTCCAGCGAGCGATGTCATTTATTTTGGTCCATACGACGTACGACGTTGTGATAAAGAGAAACCCTCTTTGGGGCAGCTCAATGGAGATGAGATCGCCCTCTCTAAGAAGAAGCAGAAGCTAGCGGCAAAGCTGGCAGCCAAAACAGCGAAGAAGAACGCTGAAGTGTAGATAGATAAACGCATTTTACATCATTCTCGTGTCTGTCACACCACCAAGGCCTTTCCATCGACTTTCCTTTTCAGGCAACGATGTTTCCGGAACATTTGCTCCCTAAGCTTATTTAAGCTTCAACCCATCCCCCCAGTGCCACCTAGTAAACTCGGTATTCAAACATGGCTCTTTCGCATTTCAGCGGCCCATTCTTCCGGTCTTTCGACGATTTCTTCAGCAATCAGATGAGGCAGTTCATATCTGACTTCAGCCTGATTCCATCCTACCACTCGGACCATCACTCAAAGGACGGTCGTCAATCTAACCTCTCGGCAATCTGGATTCCGCGCGTTGAGGTTTCGGAAAATGAACACGAGTACGCCCTGAAAGCGGAGCTGCCGGGATTCTCGAAAGATCACGTCAAGGTCTATATCAGGGAAGATGCGCTTGTGATCGAGGCGGACGAGACGACAAAGACTGCAAAGAAGGCGGATGGGAAGAGCGATCAAGAGAACGCTAAGGACAAAGATAAGAAACGGCCAGCGGAGCAAACCATGACTCGCTCGTTCAAACGGTTGATGCGGCTACCATCTGATGTCGATCCGGCAAAGTGTACAGCCCTGATGCATGAAGGAGCACTGGAGATCAAGCTGCAAAAAAAGCCTGTCAACGTTGTGAACATTGAGATCAAGTCTCGTTTGTGAGTGACGGTGAATATTCTTATGTATCTCATTTCTTTTTGTGAAAGCATCAATACTATATGTTCGATTAAGCAACTTACCTTTCCTTTCTACGTGCGTGGCTGAGTGCGACCCTGCAACCTTGGATTGGATTGGTTCGTGGCACACAGCATTTAATTTGTGTTTTTGGTCACGAAGGATCGGGGTACTGAGGAAAGGCTTGTACGAGGGCTCGCATCACTCACTCTCGCCGATTTAATATCTCACCCATCTTACGTCCTAACCGCCGATTCTCTTTCTTTCTTGCCGATCGCTTATTAGCACAACCAAACAATGGCAACCCACCAACAGCGACCCATGTCAGACGTCCAACCGGGCCCCGTTACTCGACCCATGTCCACGCACCTGGAGCTTGCCGCCCGAGCTGGGCAGCTTCGACCCAGTTCTGAGATGCTTCCTGGTCAATACAAATCCCCCGAGGCAGAAGGTAAGGTCCACACAAGGAATGTTTGCAAGGAATTGTGGACTTATTTTCTCTTCAGCCATCGATCGGTGGTTCGAGGATCTAAGCTACTATGAGAGGACGCTTGAGCAGATGGCGAAAGCAAAGCTCGACGACAACTTTAGAGAAGAATTGAAAGCGATCGAACAGTGGTTTAGTGTATTGACAGAGCCAGAGAGGACAACCGCGTTGTACAGCTTATTACGACACACCACTCAAGTGCAGATCCGCTTCTTTATTACTGTGCTCCAGCAGCTTGCCCAAAAAGATCCGGTGAACACGTCGCCCGGTCACAAGGGTCAACATGGTGCACCTATCTCGGCAAGCACGACACCAAAATGTGAGCTAGCTGAAATTATCTGTATCTCAATGACCAACTGACCTTGCTCAGCGGCACATCTGGAGATGGAGAAAAATGGCGAAGACATGGGACCCATCATGGGAATTGGCAGGCAAACTCGACGTCTCTATGACCGTCACAGCGCACCCCAGCCCGACGAAAAGTACCATGGAACCCATGGCTACGCTCCCGCCTACAACCCCGTCCCCGAAGGAGGCTACGAAAGCGAAGAGTACTACCATATGACCGGAACAAAGTCAAATCGCAATAGCGTTCACTCCCCTCTCATCCGCCCGAAAACTCCCGCCGACGACGCGATCGGGTCGGCCAACTGGTCTGTTACCGGTGTGCCGTCTCTCAATCTCCCTGTTGCTGGAGCGCCAGGAATGGCAAACATGACCTCCCCACGCCTTCCCGTTCACGAGGACCTCTCTGTTCCGGATAACATGGGACTCCGTGTTGGAAACTATACCCGGCGCCCCGGTTCAGTCTCCCCCATTATCGTGACCCCATCGACCCCAATGACCCCCGGAGCTGGACCCCTATCACCCTCAGTGCACGCTGCTGCGGCGGCAGCGGCAGCTGCAATCCAGCACGCTCACGGCTACGGTGTCCAGAACCCATCATTCCAGCAGCACCCCGCGAGCGGGTGGGGCCACGTGCGACTTGCTCCTGGCGCGGGCGGTGGACTTGCTCCTGGCGCGCTATCCCCTGGAGGAGGACTACGTTCACCTGGATCCCACTCTGATTACAGTGACTATGATGAAAACTATGCGGATACAAGCAGTGCAGGCACTGGTGCGCCGGGACGTCCGAGGAACGGTCCGAGCCACGGGGGCGCGCACAAAGAAAAGGGAAAGATTCCTGAGGCGATTGACTTGGAGGCGCTTAAAGGTAAACAAAAGGCTTTGTTCAAACACATTTGTTTAACACCTTTTTTTATCTTGAAGACATTCCTGGATGGCTCAGAAGCCTTCGCTTGCACAAATACACTCCGGTGTTTGAGTCTATGGACTGGCGCACAATGATTAAGCTCACGGATGAAGAATTAAATACAAAAGGTGTTCAAGCACTGGGAGCCAGACGGAAGATGTTGAAAGTCTTTGAGCTTGTTAGGAAGGAGCTAGATGGAAAGGTTTGTTTCCCTGAAATTTCAAGCTAATGTGCCTGATCAAAACTTCACTGAATTTAAATGGGATGCAGGGGGTGCCTTATTGAGTCAAACTTGTGGTTACACGTGCTTGAGTGTTTTGAATACAGATTTAATGCGGGCTCAGGAGGTGTCTTTTTGTGCTCTGGAGTTTGTTGTACTGTCTTTACTTGGGTACAATTTTGGTCAGACTTGCTGGTTTACTGAATTACCTGGCCGAAGATGCAGGTGTGTGTCTTACACCTCTGATGAAAAACAAGTCTTGATTATTTGATGCTGTTGTTGTGGGACTTACAATTATAAGACTGAGAAACAAGGAAGCTCCAATTTCAACTATCTTGAATTTAGCACGGCCCAACGCTCTGTGTCTGTAAACCGTGCGATTCGCCTTGCTCCGGCTCGCTCGCTCGTGGAGCCCTTTCTCGGCAAAGACTCTCAGAGCAGAAGTACACCGACCCGGAGACGAATGTAACCGTCGAGATTGGCGATTGTGTGTTTCGTTCCAGTTTCGGCGAACCTCGATTCGGCAAGCGCATCTATTTCGCTCCTTACAATCTCCCAGACGGAGACGGAGAAGAAGAGGGAATTGAGAACACAGTACAGTCCCTTTGAAGTGAACAATCCGAAAACGGAAGTCCACGGAAATCGGATCTGTCTGCACACGAAGTAATTTGCATCAGAGTATCCATCATTGCAGTTTAGCGGAATGTTAGGATGAGCTTTTTTATAGCAAAGAAACAAACCATCTCGAGCCTCCCGTATTCGACGGAAGCAATGGTTCACATATTGCGCGAATAACAAAATTGGGCCGGCAGTAAATGCAACACAAGGCGGAAGATAAACAAAAGTGAGATTTACTTTTGCAGAAGAGGATGGGACGATAAGAAGGGTAATTTCATCAAGAATGCCGATTTCGCAATCCTTCGTCTGTTTGAATGTCCCAGGCAGCGCTTCAATTGGCGAGAGGATTGTGACGAGGAGGGACATGGAATGATCCGTCTGATCTATCGTCTTCAAAAGCACAGCTCTGATGTAGGGGACTGTTGGGATATCCATTCCCTATTTAACTTGGCTTGGTTAGGATGAATGTCCCAGGAAGCGGCTACGTGGGAGGAAAAAGCCAACAAATGTCGGTCGAAATAAATCAGAGACTCCTGTGCGAAAGAAGATGACGAATGCTGCAGCACCTAGATCAGGTTAAGTAGTTGACGACTGAACTAATATTAATTCATCATTGTATTAGCAGAGCCAGACGCACGCTCTCAAGAGCTCAGAACAAGCAGAATCTGGAGTAAGCAGGTCTTGCTTTCCACAGCTCTATGTAAGTATGTGTTTGATCGCACAGCTTTAAGTGCATTAATCTCGACGTAATTGAACGGTTTGATGCTCTACTTCAAGTGTAAGTAATCGAATGGCACACAAATTGAAGTAACAAAAGTTGGAAGAGGGATCGGTTCACTGCCAAAACCGCCCAGGCCATGCTCAACGAATATTTCAGAACTCCCTCCCCTCAGAGAGTTCCATGGTATGACAATATGTTAGAGGTCAAAAAAATGTTCTCAATCTTTTGATTTGGACAGGGTATTGCTGATTGACGAGCTGGACGTGATTGCTACAAAAAAGCAGCAAGTCAATTACAACTTTTTTAAGTGGCATTCCCTGAAGCATGCAAAGCTCGTTGTCGTGGCTATTGCGTCTTGTGCTGAACAAATTTACAGCCGTGTGGGTATGTCATTGATAAACGAGTTGTGAAGTCGTGAGCCTGATCTTTGGGCAGATCTGATCCGCATGAACTTTAACAAACACCAACAACGTTACCAAAAGTAGCATCAATATCGGAAGGCCCGACTTTGTTCTAATCCGATGCATTGAATTCTGTGCTCGCAAAGTCAGGTCAATATCTAGCGACGCACGAAGGGCACTGGACATTTGTCGGTAATACAAATAGAAAACTCTGAGCTTTGGATTTATACTAATCGACTTAACTTCAAGGAAAAGGCTCATGATTCTCCTTCACAGGTATTTTGCCAGCACCGATTGATTGATCGGATTCCAAAGTTGAAATTTGTAAAGTCTGTTCTCACTTGGCGGCGTCAAAGCTGGTGATTGGGGAGCCATCATTTCCCGTCATCCATTGTAGGACGAGTTTGAATGTTAGCGAGCACGATTCAGACATGGCATTTATCAAGGTTGAGCATTTGAAGAAGCTTCTTTGAAAGCAAGGAAAATAAACGTGTGAGCACACATTCAACGCAAACGTTCGTGACAGAGAGCATGCCATCGACCTTCCAGCAAATGTTCAACCAATGTGCTTGCGCAATGAATACAATGGCTTGGGGGAGAATTATATAGTTTGCAAGATCCTGGTGGCGGGCACCTTGGGAACATTTGGTGGGTTCAATCTTTGGGTTTTCTTGCTACGTTAGTACTGTGGAGTAAGGATCCGCGGGTTTTCGGGTCTTTTGGGTCGGGTCTGGGTCCTCACATGTACGGTTTTCAGGACAATTTGTCAGGTCGGATCCGGGTCAGGTATCAGGTCCAGAAGCATAACCCTTATCGGGTCAAGATTCAGACCCGAGTAAACCCGATGTGATAAGAAAGCTAAAAGGAAGCTATTGTTCTTTCTGTCCACGCGGACACTTTCCAAGAAGACGCAATACAAGTTTTGTATCAAACAATTTCTATCACAAAAGACATCGGCAGGTATTTTCTGTCCACGCAGACATTTTCCAAGAAGACGCAACATAAGATAAGTAATGAAAATTTCTTATCACAACAAACGTAGAGAGCTGTACCTTCTATCCACCTGGACACTTTCCAAGAAGACACAATGGAGATTCTGTAACAAACAAGTTCTACCACAACAGACCTCGAGAGCTGTGCTCTCTGTCCACCAGGACACTTCGAGTCCATAATGTTCCAGCCATACCACAACAACAATGGACGCCACCTTTGTTAAACCAAAGCGTAAGGCAGCTCCGACGCAAGATAAAGACTGATGGACAGCATCCGCTTGACACACGGAGCAAAGTCTGCCAGCCCCCCGAATTTCAGAGGTGTCCAATGAGGGAAACAGCATGCAGGAAAAACGCAGACGTATATCAGAACTAAGGTTCGGCGGGTCCGGGTCAGGTCCGGGTTTCAGTGGCAACCCGCACCAAACCCTTTGGGTCGGGTCGTGTTTGTCTGGGGACCCGCCGGGTCACTGACGGGTACAAAGGGAATACCCGGACCCAAAGTGGTTGAAACCCGTACCCGACCCTGACCCGCTGGGTTTTTGCTGCCCAGGAGAGGATTGATTGAATTTTGAGTTAGACCACAGATATTTGCATGAACACTTTGTGTCTGTGTGGACAGTGTGTATTTTAAACACTATCGAAAAAAGAAACAAAACTCCACTGAACAATCACAAGTTGATAGGTGGAACAGCCCAAACCCAAATCAGCTTCTGTATCTGGTTCACATCGTCAGAGTCCCATCCACCACTGGTTACGTCCTTCGCCAACCCAGTCCTGATGAACCGATCAATGTCGTCACTTGAAAGCATGAAATCCTTGGCTAAACCTGTCTTCCAAGGTTTCCAATCCACCTCAGGGAGCGTTATGGACGAAAGATGCCTGATGTATGCCGTCCAGAACCTTAGCCACTCCGAAGGATATGCATCCACTAATGCCCTGAACATGCGATAGATAGTGGCAGACGTACTTAGCGAATTATTGTGCCGTATCCAGTTTCCAAGCAAAATGTGCACCCTAAGAAGAGTAAGGCTGCTCCGAGCACTGCTTCTTGAAGTTGATATTCGGCTTGAGCGGTCGTCTGTTTCAACAAATATGGGCCGTAAAAACTCATTTCGGGAGAGGACTTCGTAGTTTACGTTGACGAACTTGATTGATGGTGGAAGAGACGGCAATTTAAGGTCATAAATAACCTCATTGATCTTATGCATCTGGAAGCAGATACCCTGGATGACCTCTTTCACCAAAAGGATAGCCGTACGACGGTGCTGCTGCAGGCTAAGCAATGCAAGGGAACTCGTTGGAGAACTGGTTCGATGTACCTTCGGAATTCTACCAATCCCCTTGATAGCCGACGATATGCTTATTGGGCCGCCTGTTGATGTTGGCGCCGCAGGTGCTGCAGCTTCTGAATGACCAGCTTGTCGTTTCAGAGCAGCAAGCTCTCCCTCCAGGGCGGTCACACGTGATTTCCATTGTGAAATCTCCTGGGAAGTTGCCTGCTTCTCCCTTTCCATTGCAGCGGTGATCTCCCTGAATCTTGCTAGCTCTTTGTGCTCGCCGTGCTGAATCAATGCACCCGCCCTGCCCAATTCATCAATGAGAGCCTTCTCTCGCACTTCTGCTGCGATGCGGGTCCTTCTCTTTCATTGCAGTCTCTTCAAGATCTTTTGTCATGTTCAACAGTCGTTCTGACTGTTTGAGGACCTGTTTTGTCCTTTCATGGTCCTCATCTGCTCGTTTGATGGTCGCTTGGAACTCGTCAACCTTTGCAGTGACAGGCATTCCTCTGTAAATGCCGTACTTGTGTCCCTGCCGCCTGTAAAAGTCCAGAAATGGTGTTTCCTTCTGAAAGGAAGAGCTTTTCAAGCACTCCATACGATAGGCGTTTGCTGCTGTTATGAACTCCGTTCGTCTACTGCATTCATCGTGAATTTCGTTCAGGGCTTGACGAACTAGCTTGCTGTCAGAGTTAAGTCGGTTGATCAATCCTGTTTCTTTGAAGGAGCTGTCGATTTGACATCTGTCGATTTGACATCAAGGCCAACTTCTGTTTCTTCCACTTCAGAACCCGATCCCAGAGATGTTTCAGGTGCAGTCACAGGTTCTGCACTTGATTCTCTTTCAGATGATGGTCTGGATTGTTTTAACCTGAAAAACAATTTGCAACAACCACTCTGGAAGAACAAAAATCAAACAGAGACTTCAAAACAAAAACAAATGGCAACGGTACTCCCCTAGAAAGAAGCTCAGCCCAAAGAATTGCACGATTTGCTTGAATATCTAAAAAACCAGCAACCCAAGGAACCTTGGCATTAGACGCACGGGAGATACATGCCTGAAGACCAAAAACACATTCCATTCCTGAGTGGTGTGACTGAAATCCCGCTTGGGCAGCATCAAGTGGGCGTTGAGACGTGATAGCAGAATAAAGATGTTGCAACAAAGCTCGCTCGAAAATTTTTCGGGCAACACACGAAAGAGTAATGGGGCGATAATTAGTAATGTCACCAAGCGTACCACGTTGCTTCCAAACTGGGTGCAAAAGCCCAAGATTCCATGAAGTGGGTGTAAGACTACTGCGAAAAATGGACTGCGAAAGTTGCAAGAAGAATGGAGCAAGAATAGCTGAAATTGGGCGATAAAGTTCTGCAGGCAGACGATCATGACCCGGGGCAGACTCCAAAGGGAAGTCCATAATAGCTAGGACAAAAGCTTCAACATCCAATGGCAGCTGAAAATCACACAGAACAATTGAAGGTGAAACCGGGTCAGCAGTCTGAGCATTGTAGACCCTAGCAAAATGATCAGCATATTTGGCTAAAGACTGAGAGAGGATCAAAATCTAAACCATTAGCTGAAGTATGAAAGTTAGCACAGCGCCGAGCATGAGACACACGTTTCAGAAGAGAAGGAACTGATGAAGAACTAGGGTCATCAAAAAAATTGCTTTTGTCTTACGCCTGGGTGATCTCAGAGCTGATTTGAATGCTTTGTGACTATCACGTTGGCAAGTTCTTAGAAAAGGAAGAAGAGGGTCAGAAGAATTGTGGTGCAAGAGGGAATAATAGTCACTTAATGCTGAACGAGCCTTACTACGCAACAAAGCAATCTCAGGGGGCAGAGGAGTGGTCGCTGGTGCTCTACGACGAGGTGTTGGGGGTCCCAATGTCAGAACTGCTGCTGCCTCAACAAAATCAACTATAATTTGAAATGCGGAATCAATTGCTCCCTGGGCCACTGCACGAGAAAGAGAAGTCCCCACAGGGACCTGAAGTGGTTCCAATGCTGCTGTTAGCGCCTCTGAAAGCAGAATCTTAGCAGTTTCTCTGTGCGACTTACGAATAACCTCATCCTTTAACAATCGGAGATTCCAAGAAGGTAGAGGAGGAGGCACAGTGGCCTGAGGATCTGGGCCAGCTAAAGAAAATGAACAGGTCACTACAAAATGGTCTGAAAGATGGGGAGCCATAGACTGGGGTTGATCATGCACTAAATAAGAGGAAGCTGTCACATAAGTAGAAGCAAAAACAAATCAATAATTGAACTCCCTAAGTGGGAACAAAAAGTTGGGCGACGAGCTGAAGAAGAAGCTGGGACAACCAATGAAAGTGAGTGGGCTGTAAAAAAAGGAAGAAGTGCTCTGGCACGGGCATCAGTAATATTATCACCAGTGCTCTGAGTTCTAAAATTGAAGTCACCCATCAAAACTACTGGTGTATCCGAATTCGAAACAAATTGAAGAAAATCAGATAATGCACCCAAACAGTCTTCTGCAGTCCAACGTGGGGGAAAATAAAATCCACCAATCACGACCTGACAAAACCTAAACCACAAACCAAACCCAGAAGGAACTGATGCAATCAACCTAAATTGATAAGTACTGCAACAATGTGGGTTAATAAGAAGAGCAACACCAGATGCCAAAGGAGCGTCTGGTGGAGGACGAGAATCAAACAACAAATACTCAGAAGAAACACTGTCTAAAGTTAACGGATGAGTTTCTGTTAAAACTAAATAATCAAGCTGATGAGTAACAAGCCAAGCAAGTAAATCTGAAAAATCCAGAGGCAAACCTCTACAGTTGAGGGTTCCAGAACGAAAAGTCCACATTAATTGCGAGATGTAGGTTCAGAACGCGAAGAACGGGCTAAAGAAACAGTAGCTTCAAAGTCTGCAGCAGGAAGATTAGAACGAAGATAATGAAAAACTGCAGGATCATGAGTAATTCGCAAGAGGTGAGCAAATCTTTTGTGAACAGCCTTTGCTACAGCAACTTGACGTTGCTCAAGTGATTGAACAGACCCAGAACGAAGCTACCCAGGGTCAAAAAGATCAACGGGCACCTCATCGCCTGGAAAAATGTCCTTGCGGAGCTTGTCAGCACAGTCAGAAGTACAAATAAACTCAGCAGTGTTACACCCAATAAAACTAATATGGCGAATGTCACGCGAAAATTGAGGGTTTCCAGAAATTCAATTAATCAGAGTGCGGAGCTGATTAAGTGGCTGACGACTAATTTCCTTAAACCTCACAGTAGCAAAACCAGCAGCACGATCACGAACAGGCTGAGGAGGATTGATCAAAATTGGTGACTCAGCCGGGTAATCAATCACCAATCTGGGTGGCAGTAGTGATCTGCGAGATAGGGGGTCCACTCCGGCAACCACTGAGCGATAAAGGGCGGGTTGAGCATCAGCTTCGGCAGCTTCAATACGAACAATAGCATTTGATGCACGAGAGGCAAATTTTGCAGTGCTCAAAGGTCCAGGATTGCGAGTAGCAGGGGCAGGTGGCGGTCAGCTAGCACTCGCAACTTGAGCATAGGAAGGCACGGCAGAGACAGCGGCAGGAGGGCAGCTGATAGTTTCAACCAACGGAACTACAGCAATAGTCAATGCAGCAAAGAAGGCAGCCTCAGTTTCTGGTTCCAATACTGGGAGAAATTGCATTGCACGAGTGAAAGCAGACATCACTAATGGATGAGATCCAGAAGTTTGAGCAGGGGCCAGCATATGCAGAGCATCCAAGAATCGGTCACGAGGAGTGGCCAAGGGAGAGGTAGCATGATCAGCTGCAGAGGCATTCTTCTCGGCCCTGGCACGAGAGGCAGGTCGGCGAGTCGGGGTAATTTTGAGGCTCGACGTTTCCATTTGGGATCAGCATCAGCAATGGTAAGTGACATTTCGACTGTATCATTCATGTGAACATCAACGACACTTGCGGGGGATCTTCCTCTAATTCGAGCCGGTTCTGAAGTGGATGATGCTTGGTCACGTGATTGGCGGTCACGTGATTTGCGAGGAGAGTTCACTTCATCTGCCCACAGAAAATTTTCTCCATCAAAGTTGCTGGGCTGAGAGTCAGGAATAATTTCCTGAGGGGCGCGAGGGGGACACAGAGGGAGCATGGGAGTGAGCACGGCCAGAAGCGATGAAAATTTGGAGGGGTTGCGGCGGGCGGCGCGGCATGCGGCGCGTCAGGCGGAGCGCTGGGAGGCGGCATTGATTGTGAGAGAGAGAGAGAGAGACAGAGAGAGAGAGAGAGTTTTTTTTTTTTTTTTTTTTGAATGTTATAACATGTATTGACAATGTTTAATCAGTACATGTCACCCACGTGTACTTCAACCAAGATTTGGAATCTTCAGTACTTGGGGAGCCGTGCGAGCCGTAGGAAAGAGGAGCAAAGGCAAGGGCGAATCGAAGGAGGTGTGGCGCGGTACTTGCACGTGACACGATATTGCGAGAGATATATTTCGTAGGAAATTCGAATCCAGTCCCCTATAGGATTCCAACTGCGGAGCTTAGCTTCGAAAAGTCGCATTGGTACCGACTGAGCCACTATGAGGTAAGCTCTTTTTTTTTTAACAATATTATTATTTACTTTGCATATACAATGCATAACAAAAAACAACACCCGAGCTAAGCGTTTTTTTTTTGAACTTCATAATATGTATTTATTGTCCAACCAATACATATCACCTGCTGGTGCAAAATCCAAATACAAGTGTAAAAATACACGTAAATTGGCAGCACATGGGGAGCCGTGCGAGCCGTAGGTTTTTTTTTTTTTTTTTTTTTTGAACTTCATAATATGTATTTATTGTCCAACCAATACATATCACCCGCTGGTGCAAAATCCAAATACAAGTGTAAAAATACACGTAAATTGGCAGCACATGGGGAGCCGTGCGAGCCGTAGGAAAAGTAAAATGTTTCAAAACACTAAGGCATATCCAAATCAACAAAAGCAGACAAGATACAATCAGGAGCTGGAGACAAAACTAACTCATAACCAAGACAGTTTGACCAAATGCGGTTAAGTGCACGAAGAACAAGAACCCACTGGGAAAAGGCAGGGGAAGGATAAAAAGGCCGTGGTGAAAGCATATCAATTGCAATGTCAAGAGGTAGGCGGGGATCGTCAGGCGGGCCTAAATCAAAACTAGCAGACAAACTAGCACGCAAATGTAGACACACAGAGACATGGGCACGCGACACTTCAGGGGCATCATGACAGTTCCTACAATAAGGTCGGGGGTTTGGAAACAGGCGGCCAAGCCGATATAGCAGGAACAAACGAAGACATACTGTTGGGAGATGTTGGTGTAGGGGTAGCAACAAAGGGTGGCGAAGTTTCAAATTGCGGACAGGGGCAAACGAAACTGCAATTGGTCCATTATGTGCAACAGCTAAAGACTGAAAATGCAACATCAACGGATGAAGTGGGGGCACAACAGGCATAGGAACAATGAGATCATTGTGACAAGCGGAAAAATAAGGAGATGAACCATAACCTACTGGAGATGACTGATAGAATTGCAACACAGCAGCTGGTAACAGAGGGCTGGAATCACTAGACCAGCAAGCAAACATACGTGCCTGAAGGTACTTCAGCCTGAACTCAAAAGTAGGAATTTGCGCTAACAGCAACAAACCAACACGCGAAGTGGTATGGGCTAGTGAAAACAGACGACACAGTGCATGATAACAAAAACGCTCGAGTACCTGAAGCTGAGCAGTGGAAGGCCGAATAAGTGCTAAACCAAACTCAAGTGAAGGTCTAATAAAAGACAAAAACAACAACCTGGCAACACGAGGAGCAGACCCACCAAAGTACGAGACATAAGGTGCAAAAAGATACAATGAGGCACGAGCTTTCTCTAAGCGATGATCAATAGTTGCAGCAAGATCAAACCCTTCAATAGTAAAATAGTGACCAAGGTATCTAAATGAAACCTCTACAGGGAGGGCAGAGCCATGAAGCTTCAAGGGGGTGGGTAACCGTTGAGAAGATAACACAGCACACTTTGAAGGTGAAAACACAAAATGAGAAGCTAAAGCAAAATCTTCACAAATTTTCAATGCACGTTGGGCCTGCTCAGGGGTGGCAGAAAACAAAGCTATGTCATCAGCAAAAAACAACGAATTGAAAACAGGAGTGTTATAAGAAAACCTAGCAAGATGAGAAGATTCACGACGAAGGAGCTGTGCTAAAGGATTGATGAAAACTGAGTACAAGAACGGAGACAAAACAGAACCTTGAAAAAGACCTCGTGGAAGCGAAAACAAATCAGAAGAACGATTCTCTATAACAACCTGAGAAGAACAACGATCAAACATACTCATCAAAACAGAGATCAAACGGTTTGGAATTCTGGGAAATTGACGAAGACGTTCCCACAAAAGAGGCCTATGCACAGTATCATACGCTGCTTTAATATCTAAGAAAGTAACACAATAAGGCAGAGCAGTGCGGGAAGCCCGTCGAAGGGTAGCATCTAATGCAAAAACACACTCAACACCTGAACGATTGGCCTGGAAACCAGCTTGGGCGGGATCAAGTTTACCAACATGAGCTACAAGCATAGGAAGCAGGGTACGCTCAAAGATTTTTCTATCAACATTGGTTAGAGTAATGGGGCGGTACTGACTAATATCACCAATGGAGCCCTTATTCTTCCAAACAGGTAACAACAAGCCAGCATTCCAGGCAGAGGGCGACAAACCTGAACGGAAAATAGCGTTTGAAAGTTGAACAAAAAGGATAGCAACATCAGAAGCTAACGGCTTAAATAACTCAGCTGGAATATGGTTTGGGCCAGGAGCAGAGTTGTTTGGGGAAGAACGAATAGCACAAACAAAGTCACTAACACTAACTGACACAGAATCATTCAGCGCATGTAGACGAACGTGTTCTGCACTGGCAGAGGATTGTGCAAACTGAGTCTGATAAACGGAGGCAAAGTGATTGCGATAATGAGATAAAGAGGCAGGATCAGACAATAAACCACTTGCAGCTGAGCGCCGTTGATGACACCTACGCGCGGTGGAAAGAACTTTGCTAACCTCGGTTAAAGAACTAGGAGAAGAACTAAACATATTGTCGCCAGAAGCCTCTCGAGCTCGCTGAGAGAGGGACCAAGTACGAAAAGCTTTGACACGCTCACGCGATAGCCGGTCACGCTCCAAGCGGCAATACTCAACTAAAACAGGATCAGGATCATCACAGGAAGAAACAGCTAAATAGTGCTTATGAGCAAGTAAGTAGCTCCGTCGCAAGGCCACTAAATGCGGTGGCAACAATGGCAGGGCAGGGCGACGGCGAACTAAACTGGGGGGTCCAATGACACAAGCAGCACAGGAAGTAACAAAGGACAAAATAATATCCAATGCAGAGTCAATACATCCCTGTGCAACATCCACAGACATTGGGCAAAGGCGGGAGCTTCTAAAATTGGACTGAGTGCAGCATTGACATCAGCAAGGGTGGGATCAAAAAACAAATGTCCCACATCCTCCATTGCTTGAAAGACAGCAGGTTCACGCAACAGATGAGCAGCCCAGCGCTTGTGGGGGGGTGCAGCGGAGGGAGCGCTGGCATTGGGAGGAGCAAATGAAAAAACAGCTGTAACCGGAAAATGGTCAGAAGCCCAAGGCATAAACTCGCCGTCGGCTAGACGACTATGAACTATGTAAGAAATAGGATCACATTGAAGCAGAGGATTGACAAACAACAAATCGATAATGGAGTCACCATTGCGAGAAGAAAATGTGGGGTTATGACAGGAAGGGTGCTTAACTAGAGAGAAACTAGCGGCAGAAATAAATTGCTCAAACAACCTACCCCTACGATTTGAAGAATGATCACCAGTAGCTAAAAAACGGGCATTGAAATCGCCCAACAAAAGAACAGGGCACGGAGACGACGGGACATGTTGAGGAAGTGAAGCAATAAACTCTTCAAGGAAGGGGTCCTGAGCAATACCACACGGAGGCAAATAATACCCTCCAACCAAAAGCCCACGAAATGTAAACCATAGAGAGGTGCCACCATAACTAGAAACGAGACGGAAATCAGAAGCTCTACAAAGACTGCGATTGATCAAGACTCCCACACCAGCCCGTCGTGTACCCGATGACCCAGGAGAAAACGAGTGTCAAAAATCAAATCTGGGGAAGGCAGCGGGTCTAAAGGAAAAAGGTGTGTTTCAGTCAGGAGCAGAAAAACAATGTAATTTGCGCGCATAAAACGAAACAGTGAATCAAGAACTCCAAAGCTCAAATTTCGACAATTGATGTACCAACTCGAACACTAATCATTGACGAAGATGGGTTGAGTGAGGCTGACGCGCAATCCCGCGGGCACTGTCCAGCACAGTTTCCTGGGCATCTATGGGGAGCTGACCACGGACATACAGGAAAAATAGCAGGATCAGTAACTGAACTGAGGATATGTGCATATCTCTTGTGGACAACTTCCCTGACTGCAGCCTCCCGCTGCTCCAAAGGCAGAGTAGAGGCTCGGCGAAGAAAGTCAGGGTTTGATTTGTCAGTGGAAGCATCCTGGGTGGAGAAGTGCGCACGGATAGCAATTCCGGTTGAGCGAATACAGATAAAGGAAGCAATGTTGCGACCAACAAAACTGATGTGGCAGATACCACGCACCACCTCATCGCCCAAGAGAGCCCTCAGCATGGTCCGCACAAAGCCGAGCCGCTGTCTCATGATGTCCTTGATGTACACAGTGGTCAAATCATCCACACGGGCCTGAAGATCAGCAGGTGGGGAGACCAGCAGCGGAGAGGTTGGAGGATAGAATACGACAGGCCGAGGGCCACGAAGGCTGACATTCGAAGTGGGGTCACGACCAGCAAGGGCAGTCCTGACAGCTTCTGTACGAGATTCAGCACTCAGTGTGGGGAGACTCGCAAGCACACGGGCACGGGCATTGGCAGCAGCAGCAGCATAAGTGCGTGGACCACGAGGTCCACGTGGGGCAGGTCGACTAGACGGGGGGCGAGGGCCAGGAGCACCAGAGTTCCCAAGATCGTCCTGAATTGGAGGATTACCATGCAGTTGTCTAGGGGGAAGGCACACAGGCGCAGCCACATCATCATGGCGGGAGACAGGGCCAACCGGAGGTGAAAGCGAAGGCAGCGGCCTCCCAAAGCGACCCACCAGATCCTCGGCCATATCACGACAAACACTAAAAAATTCGGCAGGAGTGTCCCTCGGCAAATGTGCAAGCATAGGATCCAGCATCGCCAACGGATCAAAGGTTGCACAAACAGATCGCATCTGAGTGAGAACGACACGGAGATCGGCCAGAGATGCAAAAAACACTAGAGGGAGCAGCCACAGCAGCAAGAACCCGACACCCGGCAGATGTGATCGGGAACGAGAACGGGAGCGACCACGGGGAATTCATGTTCAGCAGGTTTTGGCGCGTCGGGTCACGTGAT